>APFE030433316.1:209461-271095 GCA_000404065.3 Pinus taeda | reverse complement strand
GCTGAAATAGATTTAGATCAATGGCTGAGAATAAATGCACATTTAAATCTCACTTTCTATTTTTTAATTCACCCCACTTTAATAAAGACCCACTTAGTCATTTATTTCCAAAGTCACTTTTCCTTTCTAATTTTTCATTGACTTTATAAAAAGTCACTTTAAAATTAGACTTAGTAACTTTATCACTTAAAGTCACTTTTAAATTAGATTTTAACTTTATAAAAATTATAAAGTCACTTTAGGAGAAAAATTAAATCTTTTGGACACTTTTCCCTAGGCCAAAGATCAAAGCCTAAGGGAACCACCTGTCCTCCGGTACCAAATTTCAACACTCTCTCTTACCGAGGAAGGTGTTCCTCACCACACCCATCTTGTCTCTGAAGTAAACATGCTTGCCCCGTGGTAAGGCTTTGGTAAGAATGTCTGCTACCTGCTCATCAGTGGAAATATACTCAAGCTTCACAGCTCCCTTCTGAACAGTCTCTGATGAAATGATATCTGATCCCGATATGCTTTGACCTGTCATGAAATACTGAATTCTCCGTGAGTTTAATGCAACTCTGATTATCACAGTAAATCACTGAAGGTCTCAACGGCTGACCAAATAAGCCAAACAACATCTTGCGAAGCCAGATGGCCTCACAACTAGCTAGACTGGCTGCCATATACTCTGCTTCTGCTGAACTCATTGCTACTGACTGCTGCTTCCGGCTGAACCATGATACTATTTCTGAACCCAACCCAAAACAGCACCCTGAAGTGCTCTTCCTACCAGAAGCACAACCTGCCCAATCAGAATCAGTGTATCCTACCAATCTCACTCCATCTCCCTGCCTGTAGTCCAGACCATAATCCACTGTCCCCTGCAAGTACCGCAAAATGTGTTTTGCAGCCACCCAGTGAACCTTCCTAGGCTCACACATAAACTGACTCATCGTGTTGACTGCAAAACAGATATCTGGTCTAGTGTTGACCAAATACATCAAGGAACCAATCAGCTGCCTGTACAATGTGGGATCCACAAACTCGGAATCCGAAGCATGAAGCTTCTTCCAGTTGGTGATCATCGGTGTCGACATGGGTCTACAATCCTCCATGTGGAATCTGCTAAGGATGTCCACAATATACTTCCCCTGCCCCAGGAAGAAATGCCCCTCCTCCTGCCACACCTCCAAACCCAAAAGTAATGCATCAAGCCAATGTCCTTCATCTCAAACTCCGTCGCAAGATCTCTCTTGCAGTGCTCTATGAGTCTCTCTGCACCTGTAATGACCAAGTCATCCACATACAACACCAGAATGAGAGGCTCCTCACCTATCACAATAAAGTAAAGGTTCGGATCTGCCTCACTCTTTGTGAAACCCATCCCCTGCAAATAAGTATCTATCCTGGAGTACCAAGCTCTGGGAGCTTGCTTCAGGCCATAAAGGGCCTTCTTCAGTATGCACACATGGGACTCCTTACCATGCACCTCAAAGCCTGTGGCTGCTCAATGTACACCTCATCCTGTATGAAGCCATTGAGAAATGTCTTCACATCCATCTGGTGGATCTTCCAACCCATCTCTGCTGCTATCGATATAATGGAGCGAATCGAGTATATCGAGCCACGAGAGCGAAGGTCTCCTCATAATCAACTCCCTCTACCTGGGAGAACCCTCTAGCCACAAACCTCGCTTTGAATTTCTCAATGCTGCCATCTGCAGCATGCTTTACCTTGTAAAGGCATCTGGAAGTAACCACGAACTTTCCCTCAGGCCTCGGCACCACCTCCCAAACATCATTCTTCATGATAGAAGAATACTCCTCCTGCATGGCCTCTCTCCAGACCTGCTGGCTAGCTGCCTCCTCATAGCTAGAAGGCTCAGAGTCAAGGATGCTGTTAACCATCGCCATATAGCTACAAAATCTCTCAGGTGGTCTACTCTCTCTGACCGGCCTCTTCGGCTCAGCAACAAATGTGGCATCTCTCAAGGTGTCCTGAAGCCACTTGGGCTTCCTCTTCCCTGAGCATGCTTCTCCCATAGAAGAGTGAAACTCCTCCTCCTCATCACCATCAGTAGCCTGAACTCCTGACTGTCTGTCTTGTCCTCCTGCCTGCACCTGAACCTGTAGAAGCTGAGGTACCGTGTGAACTGTCCATCAGTGGACTCCCTAGTGAACTGCTCTGTGACCTGCTCGGAGCACCACCCCTCTGGCTCGTGAGCCACTGCTCACTGATGGACCTGACATCCTCATAGATGTACCTCCTGATCCTCCTGATCCCTGCCCACTGGATCCCTGCGACTGACTCAACTGCTGCTGAGGGTCTGGCTGATCCAGATACTTCAACTCCCGTGATCTCCTAAAGGCCCTGTCCTCCTCGAACTTCACATCCCGTCTGACAACAACTCTCCTCTGTGCAGGAATGTAAATCCGAAAGGCCTTTGAGGTCTCACTGTAGCCCACAAAGATACCCTTCTCTGCGGTGGGCTCTAGTTTGGTCCTCTTCTCCTTGGGTATATAGGAGTATGTAATGCATCCAAAGATATGAAGATGACCAATATCAGGCTTCTTCCCAGAGAAAGCCTCCTCCGGAGTCATGTGCCCCAAGGCACGATGCGGACTCCTGTTCTGCAAGTAAACAGCTGTGTTGCAGGCCGCTGCCCACAAAAACAATGGCAACCCCTGATCATGTAACATGGCTTTGGCAGCCCCTATGATGGATCTGTTCTTCCTCTCCGCAACCCCGTTCTGCTGGGGGTTGTAAGGAACAGTGAACTCCCTCCTAATGTCTGCCTCTGCACAATAGTCAACAAACTCTCCAAGGGTGTACTCTCCTCCATTGTCCGACCTCAGGGACTTGATCTTCCGACCTGTCTGTGTCTCCACAAGAGCTTTGAACTCCTGAAACCGCTTGAAGACCTCACTCTTGGTCTTCAAGAAATAAATCCAGGTCCTCCTGGAGTGATCATCAATGAATAAAACATAATACTCATATCCACTCAAGGAAACATGAGACATCCGACCGCTCACATCAAAATGTATCAAATCAAGTATCCCAGTCGCTCTGCTGTCACTGCTGGGAAAAGGGGATTTGGCAAACTTGCCCATAGCACATCCTCTACAAGTATCAAAGTGATCAGTACTGAAATCTGGCATACCTGTAGTGATCTCCCGCAAGGTCCTCAAGGCTCCATGATACATATGTCCCATCCTGCGGTGCCAAATCTCACACTGCTCAGAACTGCTAGCTCTGCTGTCGGTACTACTACTCAATGCCAAAAGGGGCTGGAATGCAAACCTGTACACCTTTGCATGGCGTACACCTATCACTCTAGCTGACTCAGCTGGAGCGCCCCTGGGATACATCAACACCTGTCCTCCCCTGAACAGTACCTCATATCCTCTGTCCTCCAAAGCTGAGACAGATATGAGGTTCTTCCTCATCCCTGGCACATAAAGAACCTCTGTCACTTTCAAGGGAGGTTTGGACTCCCTCTGAAATGTCAGTGTCCCCACCCCGACTGCTCTAACAACTCTGTCATCACCGAGTACTACCTCAATATCAGTGCCACTCTCTGAAAGCTCCGAGAAGTACTCACGGACTCCTGTCATATGACGTGAAGCCCCACTGTCTACATACTAGATACCTGTAGATGCTCCGCTAATCGAAGGAAAAGCATGCTCCCTCTGAACCTGTATGGCAGGTGATCCTGCACTAGAGGACTCACACATAGTGAACGCAAACTCCCGGTCAAAACGACCTGAAAAGTCCTCAATCTCTGCTGAAGCTGCCAAACTCTGGTCCTTCCCCTTCTTCTTCTTCTTCTCCGGACACACAACTGCATAGTGTCTCATCTTTTGACAATTCCAACATTTCACCTTGGAATAGTCCTTCTGTGTGTTTACCTGTTTACCTTTACCTTTGCCTTTGCCCCCACCATTGCTTTTGGAAGCCTGCTTCTTCCCTTTGCCTTTCTTGCTTCCTGCGACAGTGCTACATCCTCATCCTGCTTAACTGGCTTGGCTGCCCCAAGCTGACCTTTCCTGATCTCTGTCTGAATGCAATCATCCCAAAACCTTTCCCATGTGGGAAGGGTCTCACGTGCACAAACCCCATCAGCAAAGTTCATCCATGAACGGGGGAGGCCATTTACTGCATTCCGCACCAATTCAGTGGGTGGAATGGCCTCTCCAATTGCTGTCAACTCATCTCTCACATTAGTAATCTTTGTGAGATATCCAGTTGCACTATCATTGCCCATCTTAATGTTTTCAGTTTCTCCTTCAGGACCATTTTCCGGTTCTCATTGGTACTCTGGTAGAGATTGGACACACATCTCATGGGCATTGCTCTTTCCTCTCACATGAGGAATGCAATGGTCTTTGATTCCGTCTAGAATCAGCCTCTTACCTTGTTGTTCTTTTTATTATAAGCAGCCAACTGAGTAGCATCAGTAGGCACAACAACAGGGGTCTGTGTGGTATGCACCATGATATCCCAGACTTCTGCCTCCTCAAAGATACTCTACATTCTCTCCTTCCAAACGCTGTAATTTGTATGCCCATCCAACCTATCCTCCATCCTCAATCCCAATGACATCCTGTTGTCTTAAAACTGAAAAATAGCACTATTGTAGTAAAGATAAAACCTTCTGTTTATGAAAAATCAGCTTGCTGGAATTTTTCTGAGTGAAAAATCAGCAGCTGTAATTTTTCTCTTTTGCTGTCTCAAACTGCCCTTCAGCACTCAAGCTCTGATACCATGTAAAAATTTCTGTTTTCCCACCCCGGTTTTCAGTTTCTCCTTATTTCTTCCATGTAGTTAAATGCCCTTTCCCATAACCACACATTCAACAACGCTGAAAAAAAATAAATTTGTTGAAAACACAAATTCTGGAAAATTTACAAAATGCTGGAAATTGCAGAAATAAAAATCAGCAGTAATAAACAGCCATTAAAACACACTAAAACACTGATATTTTTGGTCAATGTGACCCTGGAAAAACCCCCTACAACTCTTGGGGAAAACCAGTTTGAGAGCTCTTCTTTATTTCTGAAAAAAGCCTTTTTACGGCAAGAAAATATTCAGCAAAAATCAGCAAACAAACTTATCTCAGCCTTCTTGAAAAACTGCCCTGCTGAAACTTCGTTGTTGTTACTCCGCTGCTGAAACTCCGCTGCTGATACTCCGCAGCTCACTGTCCAGAAATCTCCCTTGCTCTTTTGCTCTCCTTCTCTCAATCTGCTCATGAAATAATTGAATTGAATATGATCTTTTCCTCCTTTTCCTCCCTTAATATAACTCCAAATGACTTTTGGGTGATCCAAGTGACTTTTGGGTGATCCCTAAATCCAATGGCTGAAATAGATTTAGATCAATGGCTGAGATTAAATGCACATTTAAATCTCACATTCTATTTTTTAATTCACCCACTTTAATAAAGACCCACTTAGTCATTTATTTCCAAAGTCACTTTTTCCTTTCTAATTTTTCATTGACTTTATAAAAGTCACTTTAAAATTAGACTTAGTAACTTTATCACTTAAAGTCACTTTTAAATTAAATTTTACTTTATAAAATTATAAAGTCACTTTAGGAGAAAAATTAAAATCTTTTGGACACTTTTGCTCCTCAGCTACTCAGGGACTTCAGCCCACTATAGTCTTCCTCCGTTGCTCCAATGAAGACTAACATAATGCATGAAGGGTTGCTACCTATCACTGCAAGATGTCCATCTCTCATAATAAACACGGGCTAGGAGGATTGTCCTTCTTTTGTTGTAGATGTCCTTCTCCACACACAAGTCTAGGGCTGCTCAAAATTGCTCCTGGTTGATCAGACCCTTGAGCTCAACAACTACCATTCTAGCAACCATCCAAGTCCATGAAGATGCAGCACGTCAAGCTCCAACTTGGGCATTATCACGTTGCCCTCCAAGAGGCCATAAATGACCAATCCACTGTCCACACTTGGTTCACTCTCTTGCTGCCTTCCAACAGACCACGAGTGACCAATCCTTGTTGTAGCATCTGCACTCTGATTAGGGCATCTTCACACTAAGATCACCCCTCCTCTTGGATGCCAACAAACTCCTCAATTGTCCAACCTGGATCCACATCCACCTAGCATCCAACTCAACACATCAAATCATACATCTTGCGCAGTCCTCACGACTATCTTTATAATACTCTCGCAGCCCAAATTTGCAACTGCCCCAGAAAAATTTGTGCGCGCCTCACAGCTTTATCAGGTGATCTTGTGTTGTCTGTGCAATTGTCCTAAGCAAACCTATGCAACCCCCGAGACTGTTCAGGACAAACTAGCGCAGCCCTCGCACCTATCCTAAACAACTCGTGCGCCCAAACCTGCGCCTCCATTCCTAGCTATGGCTGCCTCAGATGTGATCTCTATGAGAAGATGCACTTATAGATATATCTAATAAGCTCAAACACACATTTTATTTATACTAAACATAAGGGCTCCATGTGGTGTCTTCCAACTATCATGTGGCACACAAATACACTAGATCGACCTGCTCTAGGTGCCACAAAAACCCACCAACAACAAAAATTAATCTCTCTTTATACAGCTCATATTTCAATGATTCTCGATGTGTTGGATTTGTCTCGTCGTCACATGTTCAATTTTCTCCATGGTTTTGGTCCCAACATCAATGGGTACGAAACCCCAAGCTTGGGTTTCAAACCCACACGGCCACTTGTGGAGCTCCTTCCTCCAAACCCTCGATCCTCAAGGCTTGGAGTACCTCTCAAGCTACAAAAATCAACACATTGTGCCTACAACTCATCAAAGGGAGTTGAATCCTTCTTGGAGTAGATACTTGTTGCAAAGTTGCTCCATTCTAGTGGCAATGCATTTAGAACACATATAGTTACTTCTGAATCAGTGATCGGTTCCACAAGATCTTGCAAGTTGTCTCTTAATCGAGAGACTCTCATGAGGAAGGATGTCATATCCTCATCCTTCGATTTCTTCATTTTATATTGCTTGTTTCGTAAAGACATCTTTTGACCTATTGTACTTACAGAGTACAAATTCACTAGCTTGTCGTACATGCCCTTAGAAGTCTTCAAATTTGCTACAAAAGGAACAAGAGAATCCTTGATTGATTCCACTATGATCCTTTGAGCTCTTACTTTCCCTTTCTTGTACCTTGCTAGTTCTTGTGTCTTGTCTTTCCTGGGTTCAGTAATTTCTCCGATAACATATCCCCTTACATCTTGCTCTGTGAGTATCAAGTCAATCCTCTTCTTCCATGCTAGATAGTTTACTGCCCAAATGAGCTCGTTGCTTTCCTTGTAGAAAGAACTTACATGACTTCAAGATTCAGCCATTGTGAGATAGTATAGTACTTGAATAGTATTTCCAACCTTCTTGATGTATTCAAGACCTTTCAGAGAGTTCTTGATGATGCCCTTGAAAGATGTTCCCTAGGATTCCTCCATGAACAACTTCCAAAATTGATGCCTTCCAAGTACACTTCCTTTTGCAAGATCAACACCCTTCTTTGCAAGATTGATGTAGTTCTTGATCTTCAATATAGAAACCCTAGATCAAAAGGTCTTTCATCGACAAACCTTTAATCAAATCCCTTCAAGAGACACCCTTCTTCTTTTAGGCCTTGAGAGCTTCCCTCCCTTGATCAACAATTCTTTCTGGTGTCCTTCCAGTTGCCTTCCTTGTTCACCTTAGCTTTGATGCCATGTTAGAAAATGTAAAGTGACAACAATTATAACTTATTTTCTTCAAGCTTGATACTTGCTTGTGAAACTTAATTATCTTCTTTATGTTCTTTAGTTAGATCTTTTCATCAAACAATATCAAGATACAATAACAAAAGAAGACATAGATATAGGCTCTCATCCAGGGCAAAACCCCTCCAAGGGGAAAACCTGGAAACTCTTCTCTTCTTATAACCTGCTTCAAATGAGATATAGTGACCCAATCCCTAAACCAAGTCCTTCTCCCAAAACCAAGTCAACCCTTCTTCAAGATCTTCCCTCAAACTACTTTTTTCTTGCAACTTCAACCTACCAGTAATTGCCCAACTACTTGACCCAGCAACTGCATCCTCCAACATCTTCATCCTAGCAACTGCTGCAGAAACCCTAGAAACCCTAATCTATCTTCCTTTAGAGACCTTCCTAGAGCAAAACAGCTCTCCCCAAGGTCAATAAGGTCAAGAGAAGGATTTTGCTTTATCTAGCAACTTGTTCCTGCAATTTTGCTCTCCAGCAACAACTTCGCTCCCTAGCAATTCGGACCCACAACTTCAAACTCTTTATGGCTGCAAAAACCCTAGCTTCTTCGAACGTGTAGAGAGATAGAGCCCAAAAACAATAAATTTTGTCTTTCCAGCTTCCCAGCTACAAATTGAACTCTTTCCTTGATCTATCGAACTTGTGAGTGAGTGTGTCCAAATGAGGTCGAACTATTTCCTTTTATAGCCTTCTCAAAGGGGTCAAATCCCCTCCTTCAGGCCAACTTGTACTCTTGGAGATTCCAAGACTTTCTAGACTCAAAAATAATTCTTTTTACGATTACAGCATGCCTGGAAGGGTCTAATAAACATGATGTTGACTCCTTTGACTCATGACAATAAATCCTAAGACCTAACAAACCCTAGAAGCACAAAGAACGTGCTTTTACCTAAAAGACCATCAATAATGAGCATGAAACCCGT
This sequence comes from Pinus taeda, assembly GCA_000404065.3. Classification (NCBI taxonomy): domain Eukaryota; kingdom Viridiplantae; phylum Streptophyta; class Pinopsida; order Pinales; family Pinaceae; genus Pinus; species Pinus taeda. Next base: position 262,406 of record APFE030433316.1, on the reverse strand, counting down.
GTTTTGATAATAATAATTTTTCTTTTTCTTTTTCTTGTTTGTTACATAGGATACATATTGAAATGAGTATAATAATTATAAAGACCGAAATTAATTACATTCTTCAATAGAACAAAGTAGCCTATCCAACCCAATAGGCTATAGTCATTGATAAAGGAGAAAACCCAATTATCCAATGTTTGGGGCAACATTGGGTAAATTTAGCGGTAGCTGGGGCAAAAAGCCCAAATTGGGGGTTGCACTTGCAACCCCTCATATTTGAGGAACCCCGTGAGAAAATCTATAAACAAATGAGAGTTGGAATCACATTTTCACCATTGAATTGGATTTAATTGTCTCTATTTTTCTTGAGCCAGAGGTTCTAAGGGTTTTAAGACCTCTTCTTCCTGATTAGTTTCGTTGAAGGTGATCCCACCCTAGCTAATCTTGTCTAGTTTCAGTGGAGTTGATCCCACCCTAATTGGACACCTCTTTTCTTTGTTTTGGCACAACATCTCTTCTTGGAAACCACTCGCATCTATCTAGATAACAAACAGGGTCAAGTTTTATGTGGGTAATTTCTAGATCAACTAGCACTGTTTCAAGGCCAACGAAGGTGTTAAATTTGGAAACTAGGGCCAAACTCCACCTAGGACAGCTCATATGATGGAGATGATATTTTTGTTGGATTACTCTTTTTGAGAGGTGTAGGATTGATCTAAAGATCATCTCATTTTGACATATATAAATCAATGTTACCAGACTCGGAACCGGCAATAAATCGGTGAGGCAAAAGAGCAGAGGGTTTTAACCGGATCAGCAAAAATCGGTGAATTCAATAAATAAAAATATACACACAAAACAAAACAAACAAACAAACAAAAGTTCATTGATATTCAGTCAAGCCATGTCCACACAATGCATAATATCAATATCAATAGATGTCCAAAATATCATGAATGAATAAGTATCTCATATATGTTATGAGTCCAAACATGATCCAAAGTACTGAGTCCTAACTCCTAAGTCCTAACTTGTGACTACATATAACTAGAAGCATCTACTTCTAAAAGTTTACAAAAAACTACATAGTAATCAGAATAAAAATAAATTAAAATTAAAATTAAAATAAATAATATTAAAATATAAAATAAAAATCAGTAACTAAGAGTCTGAGACTCTTAAGAGTGAGAACTAGAAGCGATTCCTCCCACTCCTTCACTTGCTTGACTCTTAAAGTTCTCCAAGTCATGTTTAAAAGAGGAGCCTCCTCTAATTGGACCCAATCTACTGCGTTTGTAGTTTGCAAATCTATCTCTTCAAGCTCTATTGGTGAATGATCCAAACCTATCATTATCATGAGACATTGAAATGTGAATTAAAGTTTGACTTTGAACTTTAAAGTTTAAAGTGCAAATCATATTATGAAACCTTCAAATTCAAGCTCTCACCTAGTATTTGTGTGTCGCTAAGTCGTAGATTGTAATGGACAAATACAAGGTCATTAAAGCACTTTTGTGTCCATTGGTTGCGCTTCTTAGAATGTATTTTCTCAAAAATGCTCCAGTTGCGCTCACAACCTGAAGCGTTGCATGCTTGGTTTAAGATTCGAATGGTGAATCTCTTCAAATCTGGTGTATCACTACCAAAGTTTTGCCACCAAAGGCCTAGCAAGTGGCATGGGTTCGTGAGTAGACGTACTAAATACTAAAAACTTAAAAAGACAACAAAATTTAATAAAACATTTAACATACAAAAATAAGTTTAAACAAATTTAATGAATTGATGAAGCCTTCAAGCCTCAAAGGGTATCTAGCAACTTCTAAGACCTTTCTCGTATAGCACTGGTATAGGCAAATAACTTAGTTGACACCTTATAATCCTGTAGTTGGGAAAAGACACTACTTTGAAATTCTGGATTAGGGAAGCACCTTTCCATGCATGTCATAAGTCCTCTGCCAACCTCCCCATCCTCATTAGATTTGCTCTTATCATAGAAATACTAAGGGTTTAAGAAGTACCCAACAGCATGTAAGGGGGAATGCAATTGCCTATCCCAACGTGCATCAATAATGTCCCAAAGAGGCATATACTTTGCCTCCTCATCCCCATATCTTCTTTTGATGGCCTCCTTTGCGAGATCCATCGCCTCATAAATGTAACCCATAGCGGGTTTGTCACCATCGACCATCCTGAAAGTTCAAGCTTTCAAATTTAAAGAAATATGAAACATTGAAAATAAAAATAAGCTTGAAATGAAATTTTAAAAATGAAAAAAGTTAAAAGACTTAAAGTACCTGAGAATTCTAACAAGGGACTCCGTCACAACAATAATCTCTTTGGCATCTTTCCAGAAACCATCATTAAACACAAGTGCAACAATTTCAATGCCTTTAAGGGTCTTGGAATGTTTAGATGCCATCCACTCAAGTACCAAGAACATCCTCTTCACATTTATCTTTTGCTCAACCACAGATTGCAAAGATATGAAATTTGTTGCAAATCTAGTAATTGCAGGTCGAACAATTTCTTTACCTTCAGTGTATTCTCTCATGGTGTTTAGGACAGTAGTGTGGTTGTATAGGTATTTGGTTATGGATTTTGCCTTCTCCACAACCTCATGTATCCAATGAAGCTTATCAATGTCCTCAAGCATTAAATCTATGCAATGGGCAGCACAAGAAGTCCAAAAAATAGTGGGGTGCCTAATCTCAAAAAGTATACCAGCAACCATATAATCAGTTGCATTGTCGGTGACAATTTGTACAACATGTTCTTCTCCCACTTCTTGAATGACTTCCTCCATCATTTCACAAATAAGTTGGCCAATCTTAACCTTGTCTGAGGCATCCACTGATTTGAGAAACATTGTGCTTGCTAGACAAGATACAAGGAAATTTATTAAAATTTTATTCCTCTAATCTGTCCATCCATCACTCATGGTGGTGCACCCTATTTCTACCCATGATGAACGGAACTCAAATAGCACAAGCATGACATATTCAATACATTCTAACAGAAAATCTATCCTAATGAAGGGGCTTTGAACCTTGGACCTGCAACAGCAACTACATCAATCATAGCTTGCCAATAAGGACTTCTAGCACATTGGAAAAGTATGTTAGAATAGTACCAAAAGTTAGCAATGGCCTTCCTTGCTTGACTATGGATATTTTTTTCCAACTAGTGGCATCCAAGGTAGGTTGGGAACCAAGGTTTGTGTGGGGAGCAAAAGAGGTGTTTATGTTTCCACCTCCAGTGTTGAATGCAGGAGGATTCATTTGGCCTTGAGTTTGACTTGGACTTGGAGGCATGTGTGGGAAACTTGGGAACGGAATTGAGGATTCAAAAGAGGGAGATGACAAGGGGTAGTGGAAGAAAAATTGTCAACTCCAAGAGTTCCTATTTCCTTTTTTTGCTTTGCTTTCTTGGCATTATGCTGACTCAATGTATCAATGGCCAAGGTTGCTTGGTGTTCGACATTTTTGTCAATGTTTTTGCAGAGACCCATATCATGGTCGGGTATCTGTGCAAGGTGGTATTTGAATCTATAAATGCCTCCACTACATTTCGCTTTGCAAAATTTACAAAGGAGCTTGGGGTCTCCAGGAATCTTGTCACAATAAGCCCAAGCAAAGTCCTTCTCCCTCGGCATTGTTGTTGTTTTGGACTTGTGTTTAAATTGTGGCTTCTGTTTAGATTTGGAGTCATGCCCACTGCCTTTTGTTTAATTTGGCTCCTGTAAACAGTGAAAGAAAATAAAAGATTAAAATTAAAAATACCATATATGTTTGAACTTTGAACTTAGGAATCATGCTAAATAACTGGAGGCAGCATATAGATTAGGGCAGGTTGGGCAGCATATAGTTATATCTAGATTATTTCTTTTCAAAACTTAAAATATAGATATAACTGTATAACTCTGACTAACCAAAAAATAAAAATTCACCACTGCCCAGGATTCCCATGGGAGAAAGTAAACTTGCACTTTGTGGATGCGACCATATAGTGTTTTCGTAAGAGGCCCAATATCATTAAAAAAAGCTTGGATGTGAGTGTGCTTGCAAACATATTATATTTGAACTATTATGTCGGCTATAAAATGTGCCTCTTTCATAAGTTATATATAAAAAATAAGCTATATATAAATAATTAACATGAGTCTTAACTCTTAATAATCCCTTCACTCTTGATTCTTAACGCATCTATGTATATATATAACTCTTAATATATATAAGCACATCTGTGTATAATAATCCCTTCACTCTTGAGTCTCAACGTAGTGGAGCATTCAGCAGTACAAGCACAAATTAACACGAGCAACGAAGCATTCAGCACAATAACAAACTAACATGAGCAGGGGAAACAAACAGGTTCCTTACCCGTCGCCCGTCTCAGTGTCTTTGCAAAGTCTGTGGAAAACCGAAACTGAAACCAAAATATGTTGTGTTAGAATGCGACGTCTCTACGAACTTGTGAAGCAGCTTAACCAAAACCAAAATCGTGGAAAACCGAAACTGGAATCTGCTTAACATTTTCGAATGTCGTGTCTCTACGAAGCGACTTAACCTTGTAGAATGTGGCGACAGCAAACCCTAAATCGAAATCATAAATCAATAATCGCCAAAAAAAGTCAAAAAAACAGGAAACTCACCGCAATCGCAAACTCATGAGTTTGACTCGAGCCTTTTGGATGCGGAGCAAATTCAAACTTGCGAGTAATCGCGATCACTCGACGATACTTGTTACACTGGTATAAATGGAATTATGAATTTATTTCTTCTATGGACAAATTGTCAAGGTTGGCCAACAACCTAATGTAGGCTCAAAAGCCCAAAAGTCATGTCTCTTCACCCTCAACTTTGCATATAAATAGAAAGAGCATCTACCTCATTTGGACATTCATCATCTCACACATATCTCTCTCTCCTCATCTGATTAGGTCATGAATTGCAGGGCAGCTTTCTTCTCCTCCAAACATGCGAAAGTTTGACTAGGGTTTTTTGATTTCTGCATTGACCAAGTTGCAACAGGTTTTATCAACATTCACCAGGCAGGTTTGACCTTGTTTGGCTGCAATTTTTGTGGGAATATTTCTGTTTGGGCAAGCCACATTCTTCGGCATAGAAACCAAGATTTTTTGTGTTGTTTGAATAGTGTTGATAGTAGGATTGACTGTGCGTTGACGAAATTTAATCAATTTCTTCAAGACTATTTTGCACTAATTTGGACTGTTGTTGGAGGCCGAATTGACTGGGTTTGACCGAGCTGATTTGGAGGAGTAATTCTATTGATTTGACTAGTGTTGACTTTCTGGTTAGGGCATATTGTTGAACGCAGTTTGACTAGACAGATTTGACTGTGTTTGGGCAAGTGAATTTTGTATATTGTACTCTCTCTCTACTGAACTTTTGAAGAATTATAAGAAGACTTGATCAAAGGGTTTCCCCACATTGGGGTTTTTCCCTGGCATCCACCAAATATTGTGTCCTTTTGTCTTGGCTTGTCTTCTGCATTTTATTTATGTTCTATCTGCATTTACTATCATGTTAATGTCATTGCTAACCTGGAAATTGATATTGGGCTAATAAGAAAAATTGAAGTAAATTGCTCTTAAGCATAGAACATACCATTGTTATCTAACATGGTATCGAAGTTGAGGTGAAGACAAAGCCCAAGCAAGAGTGAAAAGAGCAATTACTGAGAAGCGCAATCACTAAAATTTGTTGGACAATGACAAGATTCAATGGCCTCTGCATCTTACTTCAAACCTGATGACAAGCTCAATGATAAGTCGGATTATCATGCATGGAAGATGTCTCTTGATTTGACTTTGGAAGAGCAAGATGTAATGGACTATGTGCAGGGAAAGATTATTGAACCTCCTTCAAATGCACCAACTGACACTAAGACAAAGACAAGAAAGGTGAAGTCAAAGATAAGAAGATCATCAGGGATTCTATTAACAAGCATTTGGTTGCATACATCTCCGATTTGAACACATCTAAGGAGATGTATGACAGGTTGGTTGGCATGTTCAAAGTTAGCAATGCAAACCAAGTCCTCTTTCTCAAAAACAAGTTGAAGGACATAAAGAAGGGAAGAGGTGAAGATATCCAATCCTACTTCATGAGGATTCCCGAGATCAAAAATTATCTTCTTTCAGTTGGAGAAGTTATTGTTGATAGGGAGCTCACTCTCATTGCCCTTGGAGGTCTCCCTCATGAATGGCATGTGTTCAACACTACTATTCTCAACAATGACAGGATTCCAGGTTTTGATGAATTGTTGACTAGATGTACTCAAGAAGAAACAAGGATGATGGAGAGAGGCATGCCTTCAAATAGGAATGAACCTACTGCATTCTCCACTCATGCTAAAAAGAACAATGCAGGTTCAAAGAAGCAATGTCGAGGAAGACCGAGATTCAAAGATGGAAGGAAGGGAAGATGCTTCATTTGTAACGGGTTTGGCCACTATGTTAGGGAGTGTCCTAATAGAAGGGATACACCTCGGGATGATGACAACAACAACCACAACAATTCAAAGGGCAACAACAATCAAAGGAATGGCAGATTCAACAACAAAGGAAAAAGGAATGCTCCTGCTACTCAACATGGAAATAGTCGACCTCCCAAAAGATCAAGAAACTCTAGGTATGATGAATCTAATGTTGTATATAACAAGCAAGAAGAATTTTATCTTATATCTGCCCTCTCTGCTACCTCTCCTCCAGATACCTTGGGAAATTGGTTGATTGATAGCGGTGCCTCAAGGGACTTTATTGGGTATAAGGAAGCTCTTTCAAATCTGATAGAAAAAGATACAAATTTCGAAATCATTCTTAGAGACAATGCCACCTATCCCGTAAAACGAGTTGGGAATGTTACTCTTCAATTGAATCAAGGTAACACCATTCATCTACAAGAAGTACTATATGTACCCGATCTAAAGAAGAACCTGGTATCTATCTCAGCGATGGAGGACAAAGGATTCAAGGTGGCATTCATTGATGGAAAGGTACGTGTTTGGAAAAAAAATTCAAAGAAGCATTTACTCTTGGATTCAAGGTTGATATCCTATATCAAGTTGGAGGAAGCACATTGGGAACTATGTCTTGCAACACATCTCTTCAATCCGAATTATAGCACTGGAGGTTTGCTCATCTATATTATAAGGCTCTACCCGAAGCGAGGAAGATGGTGACAGGTACGCCTGAATTTAAAGTAGAACATGAAGGTGTTTGTCAGTGATGTGTCGAAGGAAAACATACAAGGGGACCAATCCCCTCAAGTGATAGCAAGACTACCGACATTTTGCAATTGGTTCATTCTGATCTATCTGGTATGTTGCCCGTGACATCTTTGGGAGGATGTTTATATTATACTATCTTTGTGGATGACTTCTCTTGCAAAACTTGGATTTATTTCTTGAAGAAAAAGGACAAAGTGTTCACATGGTTCTGTTCTTTCAAAGCCTTGGTCGAAAATCAAACAGGGAAGAAGATCAAAATATTGAGGACCGATAATGGAACCGAATATGAATCAAATGAGTTCCATGACTATTGTAGAGAAGTTGGCATTAAGAGGGAGACTACTACCGCATATAATCTTGAGCAAAATGGTGTTGCTGAATGAAAGAATCATTCTATTATAGAAGATACTTGTGCCATGCTTCATGATCAAAGCCTTTCGAAGTTCCTATGGGCAGAAGCTACCAACACTGTCGTGTATGTTCAAAATAGATGCCTCATCAAGCCTTGGACTCCAAAACTCCCAAAGAAGTTTTCACTGTTAAGAAACCTGATGTTTCTCACTTTAGAATTTTTGGTAGCCCTGTGTATTTTCATGTGCTGAAAGAAAGAGAAGCAAATTGGATGCATCTGAGAAGAAAGGAACATTTGTAGCCTACAGTGGAACTTCTAAGGCATGTAGAATCTATGTGCCTGGTCAAAGAGAAGTGGAGATAATTCATGATGTCACCTTTGATGAAGATGTTGCCCTTGGGAAGATTAGTAACCTTACTATTCCAAGGAAGGACAAAGAAGTAGATACAGGAAAGTAGCGAGAACTGCAAGATGAGTTGATGCCCAATGTTGAAGGACCAATGGATCCCATTGATGCACCTCCTCGTGAGCCCTCCTCCTCGAAAAGGAGACCCTCATGGCTTAGGGAAACTCTCGAAGATGCCAAGAATCATATTACTCCAAGGGGAACTTTTCGTGAAAGTAAGAAGCCGAATAGGTACCAAGGGTACTTAGCTGTCATGAGCACCATTCTTCAATCTGAGCCTTGCACATTCAAAGAAGCTGTGAAGCACCAAATTTGGAAGGATGTTATGAACAAAGAGTATGAGTCAATTATGAAGAATGATGTTTGGGATGTGGTCCCTAGACCCAAGGACAAATATGTTGTCACCTCGAAATGGCTCTACAAGATCAAGCATGGAGTTGATGGAAGTGTTGAAAAGTTCAAGGCCAGGTTTGTTACTCGAGGCTTCTCTCAGAAGGAAGGTGTAGACTATGAAGAGATATTTCCACCAGTTGCCCAATATACCACCATCCGTTTGATTATAGCCCTTGTTGCCTCGCAAGGATGGAACCTACACCAGATGGATGTCAAAATCGCCTTCTTGCATGGTTTAATTAAGGAGGAAGTCTAAGTAGAACAACACGAGGGGTTCAAAGTTCAAGATCGTAAGACACATGTATGTGTTGAAGGAAGTGTAACTAGGTTCGGTCTTCATAAATGTACTTTAGATATTTGTACTTATTCAAAAAAAGAAATATTATTTTTATAATATAAGACAATGAGTTTCTTACTCATTATCGTAGGTCTAGCACATGTCAAAGTGCTATAGGTGAGTCAAATAGTCAAGAGAAAAAATTGAAGGTCTTAAGGGCATGTTACACTCTGTACAAATATATATTAACATCAAAGGGAAACCTCCAAGCAAAGTCAAGTCTACTCCTTGGCAAAGACAGCGTCAAGAACCTCCTCCAAGCAAGCTATAACACCGTGGAAGAATGTGTGAATTTTGCTCAGCAAAACAGTCACCACGCAGCCCTCTAAGTCGGACTACAAGCAGCCCTCTAAGTCGGCCTACATACAACCAATCAAGTCGGCTTAAATGAAGGGACAATCCTCTATTTATAGAGGTTGTCCACTCCAAAGACAATGCATCAACTTGTGCTCTGAAATCTGCGAAGAAAAGGCAAGAAAGATATTAAAAAAAGGGTCTTAAAAGGCAGCGAAGAGAAAGGGTACACCACCGAGGGCTAGAAGTTTGTTTTAGGGCTGCCACAATGACACGTGCAAAGAGATCTGAAGGTTGTTCCTGCGGCTAGGACAGCAGCAATACAGAAACACTTATCTACCTTCGTTTGGGATGATACTAGGTCTACTAGGCCTCCTCCTCTAGAGTGGAAGGAAGACACTCAAGCGAAGAAGAAAGGCATACAATATCTAACAATACTCTCCACATGTGCAAAAGATTAAAGCAGCAGAACAGCAATATAGCAGAACAATCATACACTCAAGGAAGGATCTCGGTTGGTCAAAGATAAACTTGAGCAAGGAATAGAAGAGTAACACTTCATTTAGGAGACTCATTCAAGGAAGGTCTAACTCTAGACGAGAATCATAGCAAGAAGAAGAAGTGTCAGAAGAAGGAAGACAAAGTGTTGGAGAATAAAGTACCAGAAGAAGTGTCGAGGTACATGGTGCAGAAAGGAGTAAAGACTTGACTTGTGCTTGGAGGAACTCTTAGTCAAGGGTCTAGGATTTGGCATTGATCAATAGAAGCTTCAATAAAAGAAATCTTACAAAGGGTTTTCCTCTCAAGAGTGGAGAGGGTTTGCCCCTGGCAGAGAGCCAAATTCTATGTTCTTGTTATTTTGTTTTGGTAGCAGTTTGATGAAGCACACACATATGCACTAATAAGAAGAAGAAGAAGTATAAGCTAATAAGAAAAGTAAAAAGACTTCACAAATTGTTATCAAGCAACAGAGAATCATCACAACCCTATTTTGCACTAGATTTTCTAACAGTATGCAAGTTGAAGAAAGCCCTCTATGGGTTGAAGCAAGCTCCCCGGGCTTGGTATGAGAAGATCAACAGTTATCTGATGAAGTTGGGATTTACAAGAAGTGAAGTTGATTCGAACCTTTACTTTAAGGTTGAGAATAATAGACCTCTCATCTTGGTACTTTATGTGGACGATCTCTTTCAGACAAGTGCAGACCCTCTAATTCATCAATGCAAAAGGGATTTGGCTTCCGAGTTCGAGATGAAGGACCTAGGACTAATGCATTACTTCCTAGGGTTGGAGGTCAGGCAAAAGCCAGGTGACATTTTCCTTTCTCAAGGAAAATAAATTGTGAAGTTACTTGAAAGATTTGCGATGGTGGATTGTAAATCCATGACTACTTCGATGGAACTTAACTTCAAGAAGTTATGCGGAAGTGTTGTTGGGCCCGATATGGGAAATCCTGCTGAGTATCGTCAACTCGTGGGGCACTGATGTTCTTGGTGAACTCCTGTCCAGACATATGCTTTGCAATGAATACATTGAGTCAATTTATAGTCAAACCTCACCACATACATTGGATTGCTACAAAGAATCTTCTCAGATATCTTCGCGGCACAATCACCTATGGACTGGGATACACTACCGGGAATGTGAGGCTCCATGGTTATTTTGACGCTGACTGGGCTAGCAGTGTGGTGGATCGTAAGATCACATCGAGGTGTTGCTTCTCACTAGGTTCTACTTCGACATCGTGGATGTGCAGGAAGCAAAAATCAGTTGCTTTGAGCACCACTGAGGCCGAATATATTGCTACTAGTATGGCCTCCTATGAAGCTGTTTGGTTGAGGAAGCTCTTTAGTGAGCTGTTTGGACATGTGTTGGATACCACGTGATCTTCTGCGACAACCAAAGTGGGATCTGTCTTTCTGAGAATCTCGTGTTTCATGACCGCTCCAAGCATATTGATATCAAGTACCACTTAATCCGGGATATGGTATAACAAGGAGCAATAAGGCTCCATCACATTGGGACTGATGATCAGGTCGCAAATATTCTTACGAAGCCCCTAGGGAAGGTCAAATTCTTAGCCTTCCGTAAACGACTTGGAGCCGTATAAGAGGGTCCCCTGTTTGAATTGGATATTAAGCTCCGGGAGCTTCGGGGGGGCTTGGGGTACTTTTTGGAGCGATGAGTGGCAATAGGGTCAGTGGTTCACCTTCCCCCAGTGGTGCATTGTCTACAGGGTGAGTGGTTCACCTTCCCTTGTGATACCCCATGATAGTTGATATATGCATAGGATGAGTGGTTCACCTCCTCCTATGGCATATGAGTAGGATGAGTGGTTCACCTTCTCCTGCCGATACATCCTACCGATGTAGTCCGAGACTCGTGGGAAATACCTCTCATCTAGCCAATGAGTTGGGAAATGAGGATAGGGACCATAGTACTACGGATGGACGCATCATGTACTACCGTACTATGCTAGGATGTTTGATATTGATCTAGGATCAATGGAGACTGACTTTGGGTCAGTGGAGAGTGGTATGATACACTCTCGATTATTTCTTCTTCATTATCTCTTCATGGTTTAGCAGAACAGAGTAGATCAAAGCAAGGATGACAAGGATGGTACAAATCGTCAGATGGTTTGGCAGGTGGAGTTCTCCCTAGTTGAGAGGGAGTGCTAAATTTGGCAACTAGGGCCAAAATCTACCTTGGACAGCTCATATGACGAAGATGATATTTTTGTTGGATTCCTCTTTCCAAGAGCTGCAGGATTGATCTAAAGATCATCTCATTTTGACATGTATAAATGGAATTATGAATTTACTTCTTCCATGGACAAATTGTCAAGGTCGGCCAGCAATCTAATGTAGGCTCAGAAGCCCAAAAGTCATGTCTCTTCACCTTCAACGTTGCATATAAATAGAAGGAGCATCTACCTCATTTGGACATTCATCATCTCACACATATTTCTCTCTCCTCATCTGGTTGGGTCATATGAATTGCAGGGCAGCCTTCTTCTCCTCCATACATACGAAAGTTTGACTAGGGTTTTCTAATTTCTGTGTTGACCAAGTTGCCGCACGTTTAACAAGCGTTGCCCGGGTAGCATTTGACCTTGTTTGACTGCGATTTTTGTGGGAATATTTCTGTTTGGGCAGGCCACATTCTTTAGCACAGAGACCGAGATTTTTTGTATTGTTAGACTAGCGTTGACTGCAGCAAGTTTGACCGCAGGTTTGACTATGTGTTACCAAGTTTGACAGATTTCTTCAGGATTGTTTTATGTTGACTTGGACTGTTGTTGGAGGCCAAATTGACTAGGTTTGACCGAGCTGATTTGGAGGAGTAATTTTGTTGATTTGACCAGCATTGATTTTTTGGTTAGGGCATCCTATTCACTATAGTTTGACTGAACAGATTTCACTGTGTTTGGGCAAGTGAATTTTGTATATTACTCTCTCTCTCTACTGAACTTTTGAAGAATAATAAGAATACTTGATCAAAGGGTTTCCCCACATTGGGGTTTTTCCCTGGCTTCCACCAAATATTGTGTCCTCTTGGTCTTGGCTTGTCTTCTGCTTTTTGTTTATGTTATATTTGCATTTACTATCATGTTAATGTGACTACCAATCTAGAAATTCATATTGCGCTAATAAGAAAAATTGAAGTAAATTGCTCTTAAGCATATAGAACATACCATTGTTATCTAAAATTAACAGAAGGTCTATCCTTAAGGAAACCTCCTGAAGCTGCCATCAAAGGATCCTGAGGCACAGCGAGTGAATTTTGGGTCGCAGGGCCACAAGATAGGGCCAAAATATTATTTATGTTGGCAAATAATAGGGATAATTTCAGCTGAGTGAAGGCATACCCAGGTACTCTGATCAGGACTCATATAGGAAAAGGAGACTTCATACACAATAGGACAATTAGGTTTTAAACAGCAAGTGGTAGGACTAGCGCAAGGAGTGACAACACCGAGGGCTAGAAGTTTGTTTTAGTGCTGCCACAATGACACGTGCAAAGAGATCTGTAGGTTGTTCCTGCGGCTAGGACAGCAACAATACAGAAACACTTATCTACCTTCGTTTGGGATGATACTAGGCCTACTAGGTCTCCTCCTCTAGCATGGAAGGAAGACACTCAAGCGAAGAAGAAAGGCATACAATATCTAGCAATACTCTCCACACGTGCAAAAGATTAAGGCAACAGAGCAGCAGTATAGCAAAACAGCCATACACTCAAGGAAGGATCTCGGTTGGTCAAAGATATACTTGAGCAAGGAATAGAAGAGTAACACTTCATTTAGGAGACTCATTCAAGGAAGGTCTAACTCTAAACAAGAATCATAGCAAGAAGAAGAAGTGTCGGAAGAAGGAAGACGAAGTGTCGGAGAATAAAGTACCAAAAGAAGTGTCGGGGTACATGGTGTAGAAAGGAGTAAAGACCTGACTTGTGCTTGGAGGAACTCTTAGTCATGGGTCTAGGGTTTGGCATTGATCAATAGAAGCTTCAATAAGAGAAATCTTACAGAGGGTTTTCCTCTCAAGAGTGGAGAGGGTTTGTCCCTGGCAGAGAGCCAAATTCTATGTTCTTGTTATTTTGTTTTGGTAGCAATTTGATGAAGCACACATATGCACTAATAAGAAGAAGAAGAAGTATAAGCTAATAAGGAAAGTAAAAAGGCTTCACAAATTGTTATCAAGTAACAGAGAATCATCACAACCCTACTTTGTCCTAGATTCTCTAACAGTATGTAGATTCTCTATGGGTTGAAGCAAGCTCCCCGGGCTTGGTATGAGACGATCGACAGTTATCTGATGAAGTTGGGATTTACAAGAAGCGAAGTTGATCTGAACCTTTACTTTAAGGTTGAGAATGACAAACCTCTCATCTTGGTACTTTATGTGGATGATCTCTTTCTGACAAGTGCAGACCCTCTCATTCATCAATGCAAGAGGGAGTTGGCTTCCAAGTTCGAGATGAAGGACCTAGGACTAATGCATTACTTCTTAAGGTTGAAGGTTTCGCAAAAGCCAGGTGAGATTTTCCTTTCTCAAGGAAAATAAATTGTGAAGTTACTTGAAAGATTTGCAATGGTGGATTGTAAATCCGTGACTACTTCGATGGAACTTAACTTCAAGAAGTTATGCGGAAGTGTTGTTGGGCCCGATTTGGGATATCCTTCTAAGTATCATCAACTCGTGGGTGCACTGATGTTCTCGGTGAACTCCTTTCCCGACATATGCTTTGCAGTGAATAAATTGAGTCAATTTATGGTCGAGCCTCGGCACATACATTGGATTGCTGCCAAGAACCTTCTCAAATATCTTCAAGGCACAATCACCTATGGACTGAGATACATTGTCGGGAATGTGAGACTCCATTGTTATTTTGATGTTGACTGGGCTGGAAATGTGGTGGATCGTAAGAGCACATCGAGATGTTGCTTCTCACTAGAGTCTGCTTCGATATCCTGGATGTGCAGGAAGCAGAAATCGGTTGCTTTGAGCACCATCGAGGCCGAATATATTGCTGCTAGTATGGCCTCCTATGAAGTAGTTTGGTTGAGGAAGCTCTTTAGTGCGCTGTTTGGACATGTGTTGGATACCACGTGATCTTCTGCGACAACCAAACTGGGATTCGTCTTTCTGAGAATCCCATGTTTCAGGACCGCTCCAAGCATATTGATATCAGGTACCACTTTATCCGGGATATGGTACAACGAGGAGCAATAAGGCTCCGTCACGTTGGGACTGATGATCAGGTCACAGATATTCTTACGAAGCCCCTAGGGAATGTTAAATTCTTAACCTTCCTTGAACGATTTGGAGTCGTGGAGAGACCCTCTTATGAGACTCCCCTGTTTGAATTGGATATTGAGCTCTCGGAGCTCTGGGGGCTTGGGGTACTTCTTGGAGCAATGAGTGACCATAGGGTGAGTGGTTCACCTTCCCCCAGTGGTGCGCTGTGTACAGAGTGAGTGGTTCACCTTCCCTTGTGATACCCCATGATAGTTGATATATGCATAGGATGAGTGGTTCACCTCCTCCTATGGCATATGAGCAGGATGAGTGGTTCACCTTCCCCTGCCAATACATCCTACCCATGTAGTCTGAGACTCGTGGGAAGTACCTCTCATCTAGCCAATGAGTTGGGAAATGAGGATAGGGTCCACAATACTACCAATGGACGCGTTGTGTACTACCGTACTCCCTATGACAGGATGTTTGATATTGATCTGGGATCAATGGAGACTGACTTTGGGTCAGTGGAGAGTGGTATCATACACTCTTGATCATTTCTTCTTCATTATTTCTTCATGCTTTAGCAAAGCAGAGTAGATTAGAGAAAGGATTATAGGGATGGTACAAATTGTCAGATGGTTTGGCAGGTGGAGTTCTCCCAAGTTGAGAGGGAGTGTTAAATCTAGCAACTAAGGCCAAAATCCAACTTGGACAGCTCATATGTTGGATTCCTCTTTTCGAGAGGTGTAGGATTGATCTAAAGATCATCTCATTCTGTGATCCGAATTGGATCCATGAAAATTATCAGAGTTCTATGATTGTATCAAATCATGACAGACTTCAAAAACTTGTGAACAATGAGCTATCAGGAAAGACCTCTGGATAGTGGCAGTTTGTAGCCAGCACAGAACAACGAGGACCTCGGTCAAAGTGCGTTGACCGAGGCCCATGGAGACCGTGCAGTGGCGCAAACTAGCAATTGGGAAATCCAGAGCAAAAAACAGAGGTCGTTTTTGATGCGCGATTAGCACACAAAACCCCTCGAGAAGGAAAAGCCTCGGCACCAAGTAGTGTGAAAAACAGATAAAACCATGGGAAAAACTCTGAAAATGATAGGCGGGTCCCGCGCTCCAAAACCGACGGAATATCGGAGACGTTTCGGGCGATAAGCGGGTTTGACCAAAGACCAAGCAATGCCATGCATTGATTGACGCGTGTCCAGCGGATGAGAGAGAAAACCACTCTCATCGCGGGCTAACAGTCGAGCAAGTCAACCACGCGATAAGAGCGATGACCGTAGGATCTGGAGGCCCCCAATCTAACGACGGAGATTGCACCCGATGGGAGACTAGATTTGGTGGAAGAATAAGCTGAGGCATATAAATTTTTGAGGTCCGATTTGACCGCTGAGTTGGCGGACAAATCATTTCACAAAGTAACCGAAATAACGAATCGTTCGAGGAAGAGTTGGCGCTCAGTTCGTGAGGGGACAAGTGGCCACCTCCCTGTGAAACATTACACAGTGGCGATGACGCAGAGACAGGGAATTCCAAGCGAACAGAGGCAGGCAATCCGAAGAGACGGAAGAGGAAGTGAACAGTGAAGGGACGGATTAGCTTTAAGCCACGAACAGACAGAGAATAGAAGAGGGAGACAATGAAACAGAAAGACAAAATAGAGAGCGAAGCAAGAAGCAAAGAAGCGAGTTGACCTGCAGAGCTAAGGCAGCATCGAGCAGACATAACCAAGCTTGAGAGGTTCAAGCAATCCCTGTGAGGATATCTGTCGGGAACTGAGTACCAAGTTGGACTCATCCCATTAAGACCAGTTGAGGTCGAGACTTGGTAAGGGGGAGTCTGTGCACTCTAGTGGCTTGGGGAATCCAAGAACCACCCTACTAAGCATCATCTGTTTCAGGAGACTCACATTGAGCTCCTCATTGTAAAAACTCTGCTTAAAGACACAATAAAGAAGACCACCACTGAAAGTTGGACCAGGAGACGTAGCCCAGGAGGATTGGGTGAACTCCTTATTAAATTGTTGTGTTTTGTATTTGCTTACTGTGTTTCTCTCACTGTTTTCCAATGTCTGTGTATTTTGCAATCTTATCGATCCGTTGCCTAAGATAACATAGACACACACACCAGCACATGAGTCTGTAACACCTACATTAATTAATTAACTGAGATCATTCATAGGGTGATTTCAGATCATTCTGACATGTATAAATGGAAATATGAATTTACTTCTTCCATGGACAAATTGTCAAGGTCAGCCAGCAATCTAATGTAGGCTCAAAAGCCCAAAAGTCATGTCTCTTCACCCTCAACGTTGCATATAAATAGAAGGAGCATCTACCTCATTTGGACATTCATCATCTCACACATATCTCTCTCTCTCCTCATCTGATTGGGTCGTACGAATTGCAAGGCAGCCTTCTTCTCCTTCACACGTGCGAAAGTTTGACTAGGGTTTTCTGAAGTCTGCGTTGACCAAGTTGCAGCAGGTTTGACCAGCATTGCCCAGGCAGCATTTGACCTTGTTTGACAGCGATTTTTGTGGGAATATTTCTGTTTAGGCAGGCCGCATTCTTTGGCACAGAAACAAAGATTTTTTGTGTTGTTTGACCAACGTTGACCGCAGCAAGTTTGACCACAGGTTTGATTATGTGTTGACCAAGTTTGACCGATTTCTTCAAGACTATTTTGCGCTGATTTGCACTGTTGTTGGATGCCGAATTGACTAGGTTTGACCGAGCTGATTTGGATGAGTAATTTTGTTGATTTGACGAACATTGACTTCCTGGTTAGGGCATCCTGTTCACTACAACTTGACTGGACAAATTTCACTGTGTTTGGGCAAGTGAATTTGGTATATTACTCTCTCACTCTACTGAACTTTTGAAGAATAATAAGAAGACTTGATCAAAGGGTTTCCCCACATTGGGGTTTTTCCCTGGCTTCCGCCAAATATTGTGTCCTCTTGGTCTTGGCTTGTCTTCTGCTTTTTATTTATGTTCTGTCTGCATTTACTATCATGTTAATGTGATTACTAATCTGGAAATTGATATTGCACTAATAAGAAAAATTGAAGTAAATTGCTCTTAACCATAGAACATACCATTGTTATCTAAAATTAACACAAGGTCTATCCCTAAGAAAACCCCCTGAAGCTGCCATCAAAGGATCCTGAGGCACAGCGAGTGAATTTTGGGTCGCAAGGCCACAGGATAGGACCAAAATATTATTTATATTGGAAAATAATAAGGATAATTTCAGCTAAGTGAAGGCATACCCAGGTACTCTAATCAAGACTCATATAGGAAAAGGAGACTTCGTCATACACAATCGAACAATTAGGTTTTAAACAAGTGGTAGGACGAGCACAAGGAGTGACAACAGAAAGGGCTAGAAATCTGTTTTAGGGCTGCCACAATGACACGTGCAAAGAGATTTGAAGGTTGTTCCTGCGGCTAGGACAGCAGCAATACAGAAACACTTATCTACCTTCGTTTGGGATGATACTAGGCCTATTAGGCCTCCTCCTCTAGCGTGGAAGGAAGACACTCAAGCGAAGAAGAAAGGCATACAATATCTAGCAATACTCTCTACACGTGCAAAAGATTAAGGCAGCAGAACAACAGTATAGCAGAACAATCACAAACTCAAGGAAGGATCTCAGTTGGTCAAAGATATACTTGAACAAGGAATAGAAGAGTAACACTTCATTTAGGAAACTCATTCAAGGAAGGTCTAACTCTAGACAAGAATCATAGCAAGAAAAAGAAGTGTTGGAAGAAGGAAGACAAAGTGTTGAAGAATAAAGTACCGGAAGAAGTGTCGGAAGAAGTGTCAGGGTACATGGTGTAGAAAGGAGTAAAGACTTGACTTGTGCTTAGAGGAACTCTTAGTCAAGGGTCTAAGGTTTGACATTGATCAATAGAAGCTTCAATAAGAAAAATCTTACAAAGGGTTTTCCTCTCAAGAGTGGAGAGGGTTTGTCCCTGGCAGAGAGCCAAATTCTATGTTCTTGTTATTTTGTTTTGGTAGCAGTTTGATGAAGCGCACACATATGCACTAATAAGAAGAAGAAGAAGTATAAGCTAATAAGAAAAGTAAAAAGACTTCACAAATTGTTATTAAGTAACAGAGAATCATCACAACCCTACTTTGCCCTCTATGGGTTGAAGCAAGATCCCTGGGCTTGGTATGAGAGGATCAACAGTTATCTGATGAAGCTAGCATTTACAAGAAGTGAAGTTGATTTGAACCTTTACTTTAAGGTTGAGAATGACAGGCCTCTCATCTTGGTACTTTATGTGGACGATCTCTTTCTGACAAGTGCAGACCATCTCATTCATCAATGCAAGAGGGAGTTGGCTTCCGAGTTCTAGATGAAGGACCTAAGACGAATGCATTACTTCCTAGGGTTTGAGGTCTGGCAAAAGGCAGGTGAGATTTTCCTTTCTCAAGGAAAAAAAATTGTGAAGTTACTTGAAAGATTTGCGATGGTGGATTGTAAACTCGTGACTACTTCAATGGAACTTAACTTCAAGAAGTTATGCAGAAGTGTTGCTAGGCCCGATTTGGGAAATCCTTATGAGTATCGTCAACTCGTGGGGACACTGATGTTCTTGGTGAACTCTCATCTGGACATATGCTTAGAAGTGAATACATTGAGTCAATTTATGGTCGAGCCTTACCACATACATTGGATTGCTACCAAGAATTTTCTCAGATATCTTTGAGGCACAATCACCTGTGGGCTGAGATACACTACCGGGAACGTGAGGCTCCATGGTTATTTTGATGCTGACTGGGCTGGCAGTGTGGTGGATCGTAAGAGCACATCGGGATGTTGCTTCTCACTAGGTTCTGCTTCGATATCCTAGATGTGCAAGAAACAATTTTGGTTACTTTGAGCACCGCCGAGGCCGAATATATTGCTACTAGTATGGCCTCCTATGAAGTTGTTTGGTTGAGGAAGCTCTTTAGTGAGCTGTTTGGACATGTGTTGGATACCACCGTGATCTTCTGCGACAACCAAAGTGGGATTCGTCTTTCTGAGAATCTCGTGTTTCATGACTACTGCAAGCATATTGATATCAGGTACCACTTTATCCGAAATATGGTACAACGGGGCTCCGTCACATTGGGACTGATGATCAGGTTGTAGATATTCTTATGAAGCCCCTAGGGAATGTCAAATTCTTAACCTTCCATGAAGGATTTGGAGTCGTGGAGAGACCCTCTTATGAGGGTCCCCTGTTGGAATTGGATATTGAGCTTTGGGAGCTCCGGGGGGCTTGGGGTACTTCTTGGAGCGATGAGTGGCCATAGGGTGAGTGGTTCACCTTCCCCCAATGGTGCGTTGTGTACAAGGCTAGTGGTTCACCTTCCCTTGTGATACCCCATGACAGTTGATATATGCATAGGATGAGTGCTTCACCTCCTCCTATGGCATATGAGCAAGATGAGTGGTTCACCTTCTCCTACCGATACATCCTACCCATGACAGTCTGATACTCATGGGAAGTACCTATCATCTGGCCAATGAGTTGGGAAATGAGGATAGGGACCATAGTACTACCGATGGACACATTGTGTACTACCGTACTCCCTATGCTAGGATGTTTGATATTGATATGGGATCAATGGAGACTGACTTTGGGTCAGTGGAGAGTGGTATCATACACTCTCGATCATTTCTTCTTCATTATTTCTTCATGGTTTAGCATAGTAGAGTAGATCAGAGCAAGGATGATATGGATGGTACAAATTGTCAGATGGTTTGGCAAGTGGAGTTCTCCCTAGTTGAGAGGGAGTGTTAAATTTGGCAACTAGGGCCAAAATACACCTTGGACGGCTCATATGATGAAGATTATATTTTTGTTGGATTCCTCTCTTCGAGAGGTGTAGGATTGATCTAAAGATCATCTCATTCTGACATGTATAAATGGAATTATGGATTTATTTCTTCCATGGACAAATTTCAAGGTCAGCCAGCAATCTAATGTAGGCTCAGAAGCCCAAAAGTCATGTCTCTTCACCCTCAACGTTGCATATAAATAGAAGGAGCATTTACCTCATTTGGACATTCATCATTTCACACATCTCTCTCTGCTCATCTGATTGGGTCGTACGAATTGCAAGGCAGCCTTCTTCTCCTCCACACGTGCGAAAGTTTGACTAGGGTTTTCTGATTTCTGCGTTGACCAAGTTGCAGCAGGTTTGACCAGCGTTGCCCAGGCAGCGTTTGACCTTGTTTAACTGCGATTTTTGTGGGAATATTTCTGTTTGGGCAGGCCGCATTCTTTAAGACAGAAACCGAGATTTTTTGTGTTGTTTGACTAGCGTTGGCCGCAGCAAGTTTGACCATAGGTTTGACTGTGTTGACCAAGTTTGACCAATTTCTTTAGGACTACTTTGCGCTGATTTGGGTTGTTGTTGGAGGCCGAATTGACTGGGTTTGACCGAGCTGATTTGGAGTAATTCTGTTGATTTGACCAGCATTGACTTTCTGGTTAGGGCATCATGTTGACTGCAATTTGACTAGACAAATTTCACTGTGTTTGGGCAAGTGATTTTGTATATTACTCTTTCTCTCTGTGCTGAACTTTTGAAGAATAATAAGACGACTTGATCAAAGGGTTTCCCCACATTGGGGTTTTTCCCTGGCATCCACCAAATATTGTGTCCTCTTGTCTTGGCTTGTCTTCTGCTTTTTATTTATGTTCTATCTACATTTACTATCATGTTAATGTGATTGCTAATCTGAAAATTGATATTGAGCTAATAAGAAAAATTGAAGTAAATTGCTCTTAAGCATAGAACATACCATTGTTATCTAAAATTAACAGAAGGTCTATCCCTAAGGAAAACCCCTGAAGCTGCCATCAAAGGATCCTGAGGCACAGCGAGTGAATTTTGGATCGCAGGGCCACAGGATAGGGCCAAAATATTATTTATGTTGGCAAATAATAAGGATAATTTCAGCTGAGTGAAGGCATACCCCGATACTCTGATTAAGACTCGTATAGGAAAAGGAGACTTCGTCATACACAATCAGACAATTAGGTTTTAAACAGCAAGTGGTAGGACTAGTGCAAGCAGTGACAACACCACAAGTGGAGACTCGAAGCAAATTGATAGCAGAACAAATAAGTTGTAGCTAAGGAAAGGAGAGTTAATTTAGAGTAGCATATAACAGAATTGAAATTGTGGATTCATTGTTGTTGATCATTATTGTGGATATTTCACTGATGGATAGCCATCGTTAGATACTCGAAATATGTAGTATATCAGCGTAGTGGCAGAATTGATATATTGATTTGTTGTGAGGTCTTTTGTTGTGGTAATTTTGCTTACAATTGCAAGAATATTGTGGAAGTTATATTGTGGAAGTTGTTAGAGCTAATTATACTATTGGAACACTGGCAAAGTAAATCTATTATGCAGCCCTAACCCATTATGATTGACTATATTGCTATTGGACATCTTCTTTATTGTTCATAGAAAAGATACCCAGTGTTATATATGAATGAATGAATATGTTTTGTTGTTGATATATTAGAACCCTAGAAACAAAAGAACCTTACGACTAAAAATATACCTTGGGTTATTGCATCACCCTCATTAGTGTTGGTTATGTGTTATATTCTTTACACGACTATCCTTGTGCACTATATGTTGTGCTAGGTGCAGTGGGCGAGGATCATAGGGGGCAATAACCCCCCTTGTTCGAGCAAGTTGTAGGGGGTGTAAAGCCCCCTTGCTCGATGGGTTTGCAAGGGGGCAAAATCCCCCCTTACTCAAGGGGTTTGTAGGGGGCTAAAATCCCTTGCATGGAGGTTTGGGGTAGTAGCACTAGAAAAAATTAAATTAATTTTTTTTTTTTAAAAGGCAATTATTTACATCCATTTTTGGCAATTTTCGCTTTTAACAATTTTGTGGTACATAGTGGTTCAGCCCATTGTTTTGTCATTTTGATTAAGGAACTATGGTTGTATTCTAATCCAGGCTAAATGGATTAGCGATTTATGGATGTTGCGATATATACATATTGTATTGTAATACTGTTAAATTTGGACAACTAGGTCCAAACTCCATGTTCTGATGCTCAGATTAAGAGGCTAATATTTTTGTTGGATTCCTCTTTCTGAGAGGTGTAAAATCCATATAAAAATAGTCTTAATCCGATGAGCAGAACTTATATTTTGAATTTATTATTCTTAATAAATTATATGTGCAAGGTCAGCCAGTTTTTTCATGTAGGCTCACATGCCCAACAGATGTGTCACACACCCTCATTGATGGATATAAATACAGGAAAAGTTGGAGAGAATTTCATCACAACACAACTCACATCTTCCTCTCTCATCCTAAAGAGTATGAGCTACCTGGAGGACGAATTTCAGCCACACGTGGGAAGGACGAAGAGGACAGACCGTACGGCTAAGCTGTAGTATGATTTTCTGCTGCTAGGGTTTCGCAGAAAGTTTGACCAACGTTGACTTTGGTCAACGCTTGGTCCAATCAAGCTGAAAACTTGTGGAAGGTTCGATTTTTGAAGGTCGTACTACCTGGCACAAAAATCGAGGTCAAAGGGTTGACTGTTTTGCTGCTGCATTGACTTTTAGCTTGCTGCCCCTACGTTGACTTTTCAGGACAACGTTGACTTTTGTAGAACTGACTTGGGTTGACTCATCTACTGGTTGGAGGGTTGTTGTGACACATGTTGGGCTGGCTGACCAAAGGAGACTTTGCTGGTTGAAGCATCCTGTTGACCGCCGAAACAAACAAACACATTTTTCCTGTCTCTGATTTGTCTTCTGTAAGATCTGCTTATATGTTCTATCTGCATTTTGCTTAACTACTTGTATGATTGCTGTGAGAAAAGTGAAATTGCTCTTAGCATAGAACATCTACAAAACTTTACAAACCCTAACCGAAGGGTATTGCTAATGTGAATGTCTGAAATCCTTAAGTTGATTAGGGATATTGTGAAGTGCTAGTTGAAGTTTATTGATAATGTCATGTTTTGGATTTTAGTATGATCAGGAAATCCTATCTTGCTAGGACGAAATGATTGGGTCCAAAATCCTCGAACCTTTGATTTTTTGGTAATGTAGGGTTTGTTGTGTGTTCTACAATGGAACCCTAACTCATTAGAGTTTGGTGGAATGTGTGAGCAAGACCCTTACATTGTCTTAGAATTGATTTACATGGTATGTGTGTGTTTGTCTGATCAAACCTTAGTGTAATCAATTCACTATGTCTAACTCTTATTTGATATTGTTGTGAAGTTGGGTTTGACTAACACATGATATGATATATTTGCATGATGATAATATCTAGGAATATATAGATATGTCCTTTTGGTTGAAGTCCTAGGTTGGTCCAAATCAAATGCATTTATGAACATATGATATGCTTATGTATGGTTATGAATTCCTAGATATGTGTGTTGACCTACTCACTGATGGTCATGAGTTTTAGGATTTTATGGAAGTCCTTGTCTGAGATTCTAGGATGATGGTATCTGAAAATCTAGGGTTTAGATCCTAGTAGTAACCTAAGTCACCAGGTTCGTGTTCGAGTTTGAGTTCGACGACCATGAAATTCGAATAAAGTTCGGCAACTAAAATTTTGTCGATAAAATTCGACATATAGAATTTCGAAAAAAAAAATGTATATATATATATATATATAAATCAATTTAAAGTCAAATTCAAATAAATTTTTGGCTTAGCAAGAGAACAGAGGCTAGACTCCATATGAGAAATGGTATGGCAGCAAACATCCTATTTCACATTTCAAAATTTCTGGATCTGCTGCATGGGCTTATGCTCCTAAATTTGCAGTTGTGGCCAAATTATACGATATGAGCATTTTCCACTCAGACATGTCACCTACAGCCTGCAGGGTTGATTCAATTCTATCACAATTGTGTTTGGCATTGATATTAGGTGTTTGCAGTTTGCCACATGATCATCAACCCACTTTCAATGAGTTTGTCAATAAATTGTTGTGCCTTGTACAACTTCAATTAGTAACTAAACATTTAACTTTCTTGCACTAGAAGGTAATATACCTAAAACTTAAAAGATGCCCTCGATATAAATGTTTGCAACTTCAGAAGGCTAAGAGACCAACTCCAGAATATTACACTATAACACCATTGTTAAGACAAAATCATTCTCACATAACATATTAGATTTTAGTTGCATAGGAAATACAAGGGTAAGTATCATGAGCATGCTACTACTTAAGTAGGCATGGCCGCATGGTATTGAACTATAAGCCCGTAGTACATAATTGACTATCAACATGTGACTCAAAAAGTAAACTCTTGCAAAGGAAATTATCCACCTCAAATGTGAACAAGTACAAGACAGCAAAGGCCAAAAAAATTCACTTATATTGGTTTAAATATGACACATCCACTAACACATACAAATAGATATTCTTTTGGCAGTTCAATGAAAAACTCTGCATTATAAGATACAAAACCCTCTAACAGATGTATGCTTTCCTCACTATGCATTTCCCAAGAAAAAGCTTTTGTGCTGACACGAGAAATAAAGCAGTGAAATAGCTGCATAGCAGAAAAAACCAAACAGTTGCCATAAAGGTAACTCTATTTCACATGCAAAAGACTGTTTCGTTTTGTTAAAAAGTTGAGCATTTTCAAAAGGATTGAGATAATAGTAAATAATAGTAAATAACCTTCAAAAGGATGCCAAGAACCTTTATCATTTATGACAGCAGTCAACTTTAATACCAAGTGCTGAAAACAGTCCTAAAATCACCACTCCTTTTCAGGTTAGATTGAAACAAGCAAACAGTGGAAATAAACTTAAGCCTCTAATATGTTTTCAGACCTCTTTTCGTTTATGACAATGAGCAGTAAACCATGAAGTGAGCCAACAATGGGAGCAATTCGTTTCTCAATATATCAAAATATAATTATATATAAACTCAAAAGTTTAAACTTTAAAGTAGCATGGCAGTTTTAGAAAATTGTTCATGCAAAAAGTAAACTAGAAATCTAAAACAGGAACACAAGTTTTATTCTTGATGTTCCTGTTGCCCACTTGTTATATCAAAAAGTTCTATGTCATCAAGAGCAGTATGAGTTGTGAATCCGCTAGATGCTTCAGCACCAAATTCATCAGTGAATTCCCTGTCAATGTTTATGTCACTATCAATGTACAAATCAGCATCATCCATTGTTGCATTTGGAACAAGATCGATCCATGGAGTAGAAGAATTGGATGACTCTTTAGCCACATTCTTCAATGCCAACTGCAAGTTACTACGAACATAAACAAGATCTTCTAATCTTCCAAATGACAATCTATTTCTTTTTTTGGAATGAATGTGGTCAAAGGAACTCCAATTCCTTTCACATGCTGATGCACTTGTTCCCTGGCTTAAGATACGAATTGCAAAATTTTGCAATTCTGGTGACCCCGAACCATAAAATTCCCACCATAGTGCTATATCACTTCTGCTCCTATCATACTTTGCTGATTGTGTTCCAAATAACCCTTCTTTTAACCTGTATGCCCTCAACTGACTTCTGATCAAACCTGCAATCTCTGGATCTGGATTTAGCTTCTCAATAGACTGGATAAGTCCATTCATGATTTCTTCGTCCCTATGTCTTGGTAACCCAAACAATCTAGGGTCCAAATAGCATGCTGCTGCATGTAATGGACTATGCATCATCTTCCATCTATGATCAATTAAATCCCATATCTCCTTGTAATCAACTTCCACATTATTAAAAGCAGTTGCAATGGTCTCTTTGCAACGATCAATGCTTTCATAAACAAAACCCATACAAGGTTTGTCACCATCAACCATGCGGAGCACATTAACAATTGGGCCACAAATTTTTAAAAACTTGTTTGCATTTTCCCAAAGGCCATTATTGAGCACTATTTGTTCAACATTTTTCCCCTTAGTTTCTTTTGAGAGGGTAGATCTCTCCCGCTCAATGTTGCAAAAAACAACTCTTAGGCTCGCTTTTTCCTCAACAACTCTTTTCAGAGTAATATAAAAAGTGGCAAACCTTGTATCACAAGGCCTCAACAACTCTTTTGATGCATTCTTCCTGTATATGCTCAAAGTGAGACAATGGTTGATGATGAAGTTTGAAATTGTTTTGGCTCTTCGGATTGTTTCATTGACCCAAGGAAATTTGGCTAAGTCATGCAACATTAAATCCAAACAGTGAGCTGCACAAGGGGTCCAATAAATCTGATTATATTTCTCCATAATCAGCTTCCCTGCACCAACACAATTTGATGCATTATCTGTAACAACATGGACAACATTTGCCACCCCAACCTCTTGAATCGCTTCATCCAAAATTCCAAAAATAAATTCTGATGTCTTCACTCGATCCATTGCATTTATTGCCTTCAAGAAAAGTACCCCTTGAGGACAATAAACAAGCACATTGATCAATGGGCGATGACAAAAATCTGACCAACCATCACTCAAAATTGTGCATCCTATAAGCTTCCAAGACTCTTTAATATCAGCCAACTTTCCTGTCACTCTGTCTTTTGCTCTCTTTAGCAAAGTTGTCCTTAAAGCTTCAGATCCAGGAGGAACATAGTCCTTCCCAAAATCAATAGCCTTTTTAATTACATTTTTAAAATATGGACTCCTCGCCACATTAAAGGGAATTGCACATGCATAAAAATACTCAGCAACAGCATCATCAACTTCCTGTTTCTCAACAGGTTTCCAGAACTGATTTAATGTTTTCGTTCCACTTGTTTTTGCTTGAGTAGCTATAGAACTTGATCCACCAATCTTTGAAACTGAATTGATGGTGTTGGAGGAAGACATGGGAATCTCCCTCTCAATTCGCTGCCTCTTATTTACCCTTTTCTGCTTTTGCATCTGTGAATTGGAATGGTCTTTCTCCACTGTGGCTTTTTGTTCATCTGTGATCTTACTGCAGGCTTCAACACCACCTCCGCTTCCATTGCTAATACCGAGAAGGTGATCCACTGCTCTAGTCAAAGTGCCAGTGAAATTATGTCCACACAGCTGACATGAAAGATTAAAACCATCTTTTTGGACAAAAGTCCAAGCTACAGCAGTTGATTTTGGTGGTGCCATTGAAAGTCTGAAATGTCTGCAAATTTCAAAACAATATAATTATAAAAATGCAAAACACTAAATAGTAAACACTACGTTGTTCAAAAAATGCAAAATACTGAACAGTAAATACTAAACACTACGCTGTTCAAAAAATGCTAAAACATACTGAGTCATATCAGTATGACTGTTTGAATATAAATTCAGTACTGTGGGCCACTGGGCACTGGGCAGTTTCTTTAAAATAACTTACCTTAGCTCATCTGGGAAGGTTTTTCTTACTTAGCTGGTGGCTGCATTGGAGAAACCTCAAGGAAAGGGTGATAACATCATTTGGAGAGTAAAAGTCTGACATTCTTCTATACTCAGTTTAACAAAAACCAGTTTGTAATTCCAGTGTTCTATTTTGACATTAACACTGTTTTTTTCCTAAATATGACTTTCAAGGCCTTTCAAGCTGCCTCCAGGAGGCTCATGAGTTAACATGCAAATAATAAACCTTCACAGGCTGTGTCTCAGGGCTGGTGAATGTTTATACGTTGAATGCAGAAACTCTGGATAATTATGTTGGGCTGGATGTTGAACTTTTTCAAGCAGTGTACAATATCTCAGACTTATAACTCTTTGTTTACTCACAGCGAACCGTATATGGACGGAAATTGGTAACGTTGGCATAAATGTCCACATCGACAAATAACTGTGCTGCCCACATTTTTCAAATTTCTTGAGGGTGTATATGTTTGCTAAGCAAGCTTTCCATTTCTCAAAAGTTTTGCGAGTTTGATCTTTTCTTCAGGTTATGGACCAGTTTGTGCAGTGTAGACTACAGGCTTATCACAAAACAACCTTTCTAAATTTATTCAATAGATACAGTGACCAAAAGAGTCAATAAAACCATACCTTAATTGGTTGTGACCGTGGATATAAATACTCTGTTACTCTGTATCTGTGTTGGAAGTTGGAATAAGTTCTCAAGCTCACAGACTAACTATTTGAGGAATAGAGATTGCAAACTTTGACTATTGTTTCTTCCTTAGATATGATTCAGTCTTGCTCAGGTTTGTCACAGAGGATCAACTAACTCTATAAACTTGAGTTACCAGACTTGTATGGAGATGGATTGTAAGAAGAGCTGAGCGATACCCTATAGATTTTGCAGCTCAGATCTACTAGACGGTCCTCAACAAGTCTTGTAGAACCAACAAGCGAATATTTTCCCTTTTTGATTACGAGTGCTCAGAGATTGTGCCTTCAAAGGTAGCCAAGATTGTAGGGAAAACAATTTCTGTCACAGGTTCATATGTCAACCTCAGACTTTAAAAGGAATCTTAGACGTTCATCCATCAGTGCAGGTTAGGCTGCAGGGCATACAACAAGAGACAGGCTGAATGCTGACTTGGTTTTTTGCATAGAACAGTGTTCGGATCTCTCCAAAAGAAAGACTGATTGGCCTTGGAGACTTGAAACAGTCTTGTGTCAATAAATAATCTTCTTTGTTGAACTGAAAGTAAAAGAGCCACAGCGACAAAACATATAACCCAACGAAAAGCACTTGCAAATTCTAATCTGCTGCATAAATTATTAAAATACAATATGCATCATGAGAGTCCTACCTGGGTCCTGAACGCTGAAGGCTGAAGGCTCAGGGCTGAAGTTTGAAAGCAGTGAGACGGTAGCGTCGAGCTCGGACTCCGGAGCAGTGAGACGGCAGCGTCGAGCAGTGAGTAGTAGCACTGAGACGGGCCGACGGCAAGGCTGAACCGTGAACGCTGAAGGCTGAACTGGAACGTGACGTGAACGCTGAAGGCTGAACCGGAACGTGAGCAGTAGGCTGTAGCACAGTAGCACTGAGACGGCGAAATGAAACCCTTACCTGATACCCGACTCACGAGTAATAAAACCCGCGGCAAAAAAAAAACGAATTTAAATGAAACTTTTTCAACAGTAATCGAATTTCATCGATTTTAAAACGAATTTCTTCCGAATAAATTCGAATTCGGGATTAAGTTCGAGTTCGCCATTAAATTCGGCGAACTCGAACGAACATGTTCGTTTCAGCTTGGAATTCGGTGATTTTCGAATTTCATTGATAAAATTCGGTGAATCTGGTGACTTAAGATGTATGTATCAAAATGAATGATGAGGATGGATCAATGATTCAAATTTCAATTCTCTATTTAATATTTTTATGCTTTCATTATTGAACAATGAACAATGAATATGAACTTGAATTTTATATATATATATATATATATACCTCGGCAACTCCCCGCACCCCCGTAATTTCCCTAAAATTTGAGGGTACTCCCACACGTCCCCCCTGTGCGTCTCCCCACACCCGCGTCTCCCCGCACCGGAGTCTTGGTGGAACAGTGGTTATTTGATGATAAATGATTGTTCTACATGGTTTATATTTCTGCAATATTCAATAAATAATCATTTAATCATTAGCTCCTTAAGGCACTAGTCTATTAACTTAATAAAATCAATTAAGTGATTGTTTCCCCTCGTGTCTCCCAACCCAACTTGTCCACAGTTGGTCATCCATTGTCCCATAGGGTCTACCCCCCTTAGCCACGGGAGACAAGCTTAAATTGAGGGATCGGGGATCAGGGTGACAGCCCCCAATCTAAGCGTTGTCGTGACAATATGTGCAACAACATTTTTTGGCGCAGTTGCCGGGGATACTTTATTCTCAATGTTTCAAAGACTTTTCATCTTTCATCATTCATCTTTCTATCATTCGTTTGAGCCAGCAACGCCAACATTTTTTGGCGTCTTTTGGATCTTTTCATCACCTTATCTTTCGTCATATCAGCGACTACTCTTTAGTTCATTTCTTGTTTGGGTGGCGGCTCCATTTCTTTTCATTTATTTTTCCCAGACAAGAAGCCTCTCTCATATCAGCTTGTTGGTTGCTTTTCGGATCCTAGAATTAGATTCATTGTTCAAGTGGCGACTCCACATCTTTCATCTCTTGATTTTCTTGAGCAGAGATCTCTTTCTATCATCCATTTGGTACCTCGTTATTCATCATGGATTATTCATTTAAACCATGTCATTTTACTGATAATCTCCATGATTTTCCGGAAGAGGCCGTTTCTAAATTACCTTTGTTCTCAAGTGGTGATTCAGTCATTGTTAAAAGACATCTAGGCTTGTTTACTTGTATAATGATCATATATTGTAGACCCCCTCAGTATAATCATGAAGATGTCAAAATGCTTCTTTTTGTCCTTTCTTTAGAGGGTGATGCTTTGAATTGGTTTAACAATTGTCCTAAGGATTCTTTCACTTCTTTACAAGACATTGTCAATGCTTTTAAAGATAGATATGGTAATCTAGATAGCTCGTCTTGTGCCCCTAAAATGTGCAGCAGAATGAAAGTAATCTTATGAAAGGTTCAGCTGTCGGTGAAAGATTCCAAGACAATTCTTCATATCAGAATGTGCCATCCACCTGTACCATTGCAGATCAAATCCATGAGAGTGGAAAAGCAGGGACAAATGACAATGAAAAGGAAAATCAAAAGCAAATTATACAAGAACTAATACTACTAGTAAAAAATATGGAGATAAATCAAACTAATTACGCCAACGATGTGAGAATTTTATGCACCCACCTTGGAAAATGTAATAGGGAGATGGAGATCATGCAAAATCAGCATACTGAGGAAATTGAGGCCATAAAGACTAATCATGACATAGAAATTAGTTTTATGCAAAGCAAGTTATCAAGCTTAGAGGAAAATATGACGACCATGAAAGCTAATCATGATAGGGAAATTAATTCTATGCAAAACAAGTTATTAACTATGGATGAAGAAATGACCATCATGACATTCGATCATAATAATCAGTTAGCTACCATGCAAGAAAATCACAAGGAAGAGATAAACTCTATGTAGCATTGCTTGATGACCATAAAGGAAAAAGACGATAAAGTAATAAAAGATATGGAAGCTAATCAAATATGTCTTCAGAAAAAGTTATTGACCATGGAAAAAGACCATGCTAGGGAAATCAGTGCTATAAAGGTTGAACACTCTAATCAGATAGATGCCATTAAAATACAGGTTCAGAAAATTCAACAATGGTCAGAGGATGAAAGAAACCAGGGAACGTCAATAAATCAGGAGCCTCCTTATCTGTTGAAACAAGTTCCACCTTATTATGAGGTCCTTTGTTCCACTGAAAAGTGGATAATGGAAGGTGACCTGGATAAAAGGGAAATTAATAATCAGATTGATGCTCGCACGGTTAACCCGCCAGTCATTGAAGATCAAGATATAACTCATGGCACCTGTGAGATTGATCCATCATCCTTGGCAGGGCAGATGCAGAATAAAAAAATACATGTCACGCATATCTTACATACTTCATCTAAGAGCTTTGAAGCGGAAAGTTCCACGTCATCAATGATACAGCTTGCCAGGAAGAAAAAACGCAAAAGAAAGAGAACGAGAAGAAGATTTGATGCATCAGACGGCCGCGAGCAGCTTGATTTTCGGATAGGAAAAAGTCCTACCATATGCAGAATTGGACATGGTACATCTGACAAGCAGCCGACAGATTTGCCTGAAAGCAGGCAAATGCTTAGTATACACTATATGGAACACATCTAATGTCATGGGGCATCCTCTGTATTTCTAACCCTACTCTTTGTTTTTTCAGCATTTTCATTTTTGTTTAGGATTAGATTTACTTTTCTAGATAGTTAATAAATGAAGAGCTTATATCTTTCATGTTCTTTATGTTATATGATGATTTTGGACGGACGCTACTTATGTTTTGTTGTGTGTTGCGTGGATGTAGATTCTGGATTCTCACATTCCTACAGTGCAGTGACGCGTCCCCAAGTGGAGCCAGATGTTGACCACTACGTGTCAACTACCTATTAGCAGTACACCCCCTTTCGCAAAAGGGATAGCGCTTGAGCAACGTGTCTGTGCTTATCATCATCAGCCCAATCATATTGTTTTGTAAACCCAGTCTGCATGTGTAAATTGTAAATAATCTTAGCAGATTTGAGACATGTATGTAAATTGCCTAGGTGGACCTAATTTTCTAGTGATAATCTACGTTCCGGAAGGTTTTTTGTCTCATTGATCCATGATCGGCAGAGTTTTCCTTCAACCTAACCCCAAAGCCAGAATAAATTTTGTCATTAGAATCTTAGGGGAATCCTAGTGCGTTGATCTGCTAGATTATAGTTGGTCGCAGAACTAGGTGATCTATGAGGGTCTATGTCAAATGGGTTTTCCCCCTTCAGATGTAAAATTGTAAAAGTAATGATGTAAAGTGTCTTGAGGGTTAGGAAATGTTTTAATCCCCTCATAGGTCCTAGGTGATTTTTCCAAAGGCTAAGTTCGAGGACCCATTTAAAAATAAAAATAAAATAAAAACATAAAAATTAAAAATATTATATATATTTAAAAATAAATAAAAATAATAAATTAAAAACATTAAAAAAAAATAAAAATTATTTAAAAATTAAAAAATATTTTGAAAAAGCTTAATAAAAAAAATTGAAAATTCATTTTTTATGGTCCATTTTTCTATAGCTAAACGCACTTAAAATGTTTATTTACAAGTTGGCTATATGAAAGTGGTAGTTGGTCAGCATTTAAATTTTATGGTCATTTAAAGCTTTTAATTTTTCTTGAAGTTTAATTGTTGGATCATTTAAAGGGGTTGTGCATTTGTTGAAAATCTTACATCGCTTAGGTTATCTGATGATAAATGATTGTTCTACATGGTTTATATTTCTGCAAAATTCAATAAATAATCATTTAATCATTAACTCCTTAAGGCACTAGTCTATTAATTTAATAAAATCAATTAAGTGCTTGTTTCCCCTCGTGTCTCCCAACCCAACTGGTCCACAGTTGGTCATCCATTGTCCCATAGGGTCTACCCCCCTTAGCCGGCGGGGACAGGCTTAAATGGAGGAATCGGGGATCAGGGTGACAGCGCCCAGTCTGAGTGTTGTCGTGACAATCTGTGCGACAACAGAACCCATTAAAAATATTAATTATTTAATAACTCCTCATCCCAGTGGAATTTCTCCAAACGATTTCTGGGTGCTGGAGATCTCATGTATTCTAACCCCTCCACAAAATTGTGGAGCTAGAGCACATCCAATGCTACCCAAAATCAACATTCATCATAATAAAATGAATGTTGGAATCTGACTGCTACTAGTCTTTGACCCTCTAAATCTTGTGCGTTGTTGCTGACTTCTACATTGTGCCATCTGCACTGCTGCCAACCTTGCTCTGCGCTGATTAGTCTTTGGACCCAAGCTACTGCATCTGTCCTCTAAACAATCCACTGCATCATCTGATACTAATTCCATCCTATTGAATCTTAGGCTCCCGTAGCAAGGAATTGATCCGAGAGGTGGACTCCTCAAGGAACCCACCCACATGTAGTCCTCCTGACTACAGCTCAATATCGGCCCATATCCCTCTTGGAGATGCATGGGCACTCATGGCGAACTCATCCTCACCAATCTTTGTTGACGCAGCCTTAGGATCATGTTTCTCATCCTTATCCTTTTTGTTCGAAGGACACTAGGACGCATAGTGGCCCATCTCGCCACAACTGAAACATTTCACCTTCGAAATGTCCTTTCGCTTCTACTTTTGTTGTCCCTCCGATGCTAGAGCTGCGTTTTCCTCCTCCTCCTTTGTCTTTGGGCCACTCCCATTGTTGTCATTGAGGTTGACCTTCACCAGGTCCCTCCTTAACTCCTCTTGTTGAAGAGCTGCCCACATCTCCTCCCATGTAGTTTTTTCTCTACCCAATATGCTTTGGATGAAAACTTATCGTTCATCTGAGACTCCATTCAGGGCTATCCTCACCATCGCGGTTGGTTGAGGAGTGGACCCCACTGCAGAAAGTTGGTCCCTAGTGTCCTGACAACTCTGAGGATAGAGGTTCACCCCTTCTCCTTTCTGCATCAAAGTCTGCTACAACTTCTGCTCCAAATACATCTTCCATTGTTCGGAAGAGCCTTCATACAGAGAAGACAAGGCTTCCCACATCTCTTGGGTTGTATCCTTGCCCTGCAAGTGTGAGACCACATGATCTCGAACTCCATCGAGAATGAGCCTCTTTTCCTTCCCCTGCTCGACCTTGTATTTCTTCTTTTGATTGTTGTCATCAGCGACAGCTACAACACTTTTGACGTAGGCCTCGAGATCATATTCCTCCAGAACAGCTAAGATTCTAGTCTTCCATATGACATAGTTGGAAGCACCTTCCAACTTGTCCTGATCTCCAAGCCCATGCGATGCCATCTCAACCAATTGTCGAACTAACTCCTCTAGTCATTGCTTAGCACTACTCAGTTGCTTAGCAAGTGAGAAATTCAAACTTTCTGGCAAAAAGTTCTCTAAGTAGAAAATTCCCCTTCTATGTGTCTTCCTTCTTTTCCAGCGGATTTGTGCCCTGGCAGAAACTGAGTCCTTCGAGCACTGCATTGGGGCTCTGTGTCACTCCCTCTGCCTCTGCAAACTCACAAACTGAAAATTGTACCTCTCTGTCGTCTCACTCAGAGAGAGATTTCCTCGGACTTGCTTCCCGGCAAGGACTGCGCAATCCCTTCAAGGGGATTTGAATTGCTGCCATGTGCAGCTCTTGGCCTCACTGCTCAGCACTGGATCTGCTCTTCTTGTTTCAAAATCAATGCTCTGATACCATGTGAAAATTCCTACACTCTAAAGGAACCCCTACTATAGCGAATCTGAATCTACTTCACCTACTTGATTTTTATCATATATTATCAAGTTATTCTTCTGAATTCTGACGCAAATTACTTTTGCAGCCTACACTAATTAAGTATTTGATCTCATGAAACAGAAAACAGAGCAAAGAACAAGGTACATAGGACACACTTATTTTTGGACATAATAGTCCCCGAAAAAACCCAATGCGGGAAAATCAGTGCAGTAGTTCTGAGGGTTTATTATTAAGCAGGAGAAATATTTTAATACAAATCTAGGATGCTCATCTAGCAATCCTTTACCGAGAAAATACTCACGGAAAATCTGAGTGATTTTTACCTCACTTCACTGGGCAAAATTCTGGTTGATACAGCACAAGACTGGCTAGCCCCGGTTATTTTTATGTCACCTCTTTTGCCCTCTACGTCAGCTTTCCCGATTGTTCCGGCAGTTCTAGTTCCAGCTGTTCCCAGCAATTTTGGCTTCTACGCTCTACATCAACTTTCCAGGTTGTTCTGGCTTTTGCGTGACAAACAGCTTTTCTGCCTTGTTGGCTCTCTCTGCCTCTTTGTCTGTATTCTCCGAAAGTCTTTCTCCCGGATTCTCACTACCCCTCTGCTGCAGAATAATCTATTAATTCGAAATCCTTAGCAAACCCTGCCCTAGGAACCGAATTCTTGATCAATTCGTTCTCTCCATGTGTGTTTCCAAATGAACCCCAAGCCTCCATTTTATACTTTTCCTGTTGAGTCCTCAACGGTCGAGATTAAGTCTCTAATCAACGGCTAAGATTAAAACATGACTTGATCCGCCTTTTAGATCTCACCCATATTTTGATTAATGCCCATTAATATTTTAATTTTCTTAAGTTTGAACTTAGGAACCCCATTAAAAATATTAATTATTTTAATAAAATAGGATTTGGGTGGAATTTCACCAAACGGTTTATGGGTTCTTTAGAACTCGTGTCTTAGCTTCTCAACCAATTTTCAAGGCTAGTTCACTTCCAATGCTACCAAAAACTAATAGTTTGAGCAAAACAGAGGCACAGAAACTCAGATTCTTTGAATTCTTCGGATGGGTATAGGTCTAAAATCCGCATTACAGGAGGGCAAACAATCTCCGATGCCGCAGTGATGAAACTTCGAAAGTCTGTCTATGGTGCAGTATGCAAATACCTTGGTACAGTCTTGATGATCACTATCCGTAATGCAATCTTAATGATGAAGGTCTTGGCATACTAAAGACATAGTCCTAGTCTCGGCATACATGTTAGAAGAAGGATCTCGATAACACTCATTGGCATATATATTAGACGCAATCATAGTCTTAGTGCATATATGATGAAGAGGATCTCTGTGATCATTCAGTCTCGGCAAGCCTCTATGATCATTCAGTCTTGGCATGCCTTCTAGACACAGTCATGATCCCAGCATAGTTGCAATCATGGTCTCAGTGGTGTTCTAATGAACATCTCGATGTAGCAATGATCTCAGTGCAGCAAGGTGGGACAAAGATGTAATAGCAATCAAGATCTCGATGGTGCAGTAGAGATGGCTTCAGTGTTGTAGCAATGATGATGATCTCAACAGTGACAAAGAAGAGGATTAGTGTCTTGGTCTTAGAGTGGCTAAATAAGTCAAGGGTCATTCTCTTGGTATTCATCAGATGGAATCTCTATAAGAAGAATTTTGTGCGGGTTTTCTTCTCAAAGAGTGAGAGGTTTTGGCCCTAGCAGAAAGCCAATATCTTGTGTTGTCTCTTTTGATTTGGTAGCTATTTGATGAACTAAGAAGACACACTCTAATAATAACAAGTGAAGACTGTGCTAAGATGAAAAAGTTAAAAACACCTCACAAATAGTTATCGTGACTAGAAGAATCTCTTTAACTCTAATTGCCCTAGATTCTTCAACATGGTATCAGAGCTAACGTGTTGAAGTCAAAGGAAGGGAAGGAAAGAGACATTCAAGGATCAAGCTTCAAGAAGGATATCAAAGAAAGGGATCAAGATCTACAAAAATCAGTCCATAACAGTAGTCTACAACAGCAAGAGCTTTTGTCTCCATAGTCATCATCAAAAGGCCATCAAGACCCTCATCAAGTTGTCTACAAAGCTAGATAGCTCAAAGGACCTCAAAAACGAAGATCACATCATCTTGGAACAGGTTGAAACACTAGAAGCAGTCTGATCTACAGTACAGAAGAAGGCAAAGCATATCGAATGCAAGAAGGCATTGTCATCTTCAAGGTTATAAAAACAAGCAAGGATCATCTCCTTGCCCTAGAAGAAGATCATCCAAGAAGAAGCCCTAATACAACTTCTTCAACCATCATCAAAGTGATCAATTGGAAGAGTTCATCTTCACTTGGCAAGTATCTTTTCATTCTATAATCAATTTTGGTTAAATGACTTTGTGTTTGCAAGGAGATCTATAAATCGATTGGTTGATCAAGATTCCTTGCATAAGAAAGGAGGATAGATATAGTCCCCGGAAGAGAAATCATATGAAATC
This sequence comes from Pinus taeda, assembly GCA_000404065.3. NCBI lineage: Eukaryota > Viridiplantae > Streptophyta > Pinopsida > Pinales > Pinaceae > Pinus > Pinus taeda. Next base: position 224,279 of record APFE030433316.1, on the reverse strand, counting down.
AGTGTTAGGTCCTCTCATCCCTATGTAGCAGGAGAGGTGACATAAAAGAGAGATATGAAATGCTAGAAGATATACTCTCTAAAATGCAATGAAGAAGGTCATATCACTTAGACTTGATTGAAGGTATCAAAGAATAAAAGAATATCTTCATAAGATCCCAATTGGGAGATGAAGATAACCATCATTGTTCTAACTGATAGGCAAGGTAACAAATATCCATGAACAAGAAGGTTACCCCATTCAACAATTTGTGGTCCCTATGCTAGATAGAGAAAGAAAAGTTGACGGCAAAAGTATGAATGTTAATGGACTCAAACATGTGCAGAAAGGAAAGGGAAGTTTGGTCCTCAAACAAGATAAAATAGTATAGCTAAGATTCAATGCTATGGAAATATTACAGAAAGAAGCTCATATCATCGGAAAGATGGAGGAAGCTGAAGAAAAGGGCCAAGGAAAGTGGGAGTAATAGATCTATACTATGATCGAGATGGTATCCCTCACAAAAGGGTCCTATCATAAGCTCCTGTGTTATAGATATGACCATGGTAATAAGATGCATCATGGAAGCATTAGAAACTAAAGCTTGTGATATCACCATGGGAATCATGAAGGACAAAACCCATGGCAGTCAAACATGAAGTATATAACTCTTGGGAACCTCACTGGACATTGCAGGAAAGGAAGAAGTCTTCCAGGACAAGGCTCATCATACATCAAGTCAAAAAGGAAACATTTGCCAAATGGGGATATACAAGATCCTCAAGATTCTCTGAAGGAATCCTCATCGGAGGGTTCACTAATCTAGAGAGGAAGCAAGTGTTTCATCAGGAACTCCAACTTATGGAATTCATGGGATGATGGTGTGATGACATGATGCAGATCAAGAACTTTTCAATCTAGGAAGCTGCTGGAAGAAGCCTAGATGACCTAAAGATAAAATGAGGTATGTATGCTTGTTTTTAATATTATAATGTCATGCCGTATGGTTGCAGGTAACAAGGATCATTACTTCTATCTTGAGAAGCATGATCAATAGAAAAAGAATCTCCTCCTCTGAAAGGATGCAAGAAGGCATAAGTCATACTAGATGAAATCAACATAATATGTCCTCATATGAAGTATGAGGTGGTTGACTACAATTGAGAAACTCTGATTGAAAGATCCTGGGAATGGAATGTGTGAGGAAGGGAGAGACCGATATGTAACCCTAATGAAGGCGATCAACATCCAAAAGACCAAGAAGACTTGACTAGGAAATCTCCCAGAAAGATATGAAGACTCTGATGATGAAGACACTTGACAATGGATATCTTTGGGAGATGTGTCAACATGTATACAGTGTGTTGATACCTACAGGAAGATGTTATGATGAAGAGCCATCTCGTAAGGTATGATTTGATTTAATATTATATTATTATGTTTTGATTTCTTGACTAATATCTGGATGAGTTCATGCAGGGCTACTCAAACAAGAGTTGTAAGTACAGTTACAACTAGCATTCATGTAGTGGATGGAAGAAGCATGATGAGAAAGAAGTAGTCATATGAAGAAGGTTCTAGATATGTATCAAGAAGGCCACTTTCCATGAAGAAAGGAATGACATGAAAAACCAAGAAGGAAAGTGATCGATGGTTGATGCCCTACAAGGAAGAAGCTCAACAGAATTTCATGACATCAAGGAAAAAAGTTGATCAAGCAACTAAAGGACCCACGAAGAAGAAGTTGTTGATGAAATAGGAGAGTCTCTTGTTAAGAGGGAGCTCTAACAGGTCCCTGATCGAGAGGAAGCTTGGATTGGGTCACCCCTAATTAAAAAGGAGTGAAATTGTGTTTTCTATTTCATGTGTCATGCACTAGACCAGGACTAACAGTGGTAAGTTTTAGTGAAGTCCATGAAGAGAAATGTAGACACATGATGGATGTATCTTCCCTAGTTGAGAGGGAGAGATAGACACAACATTCTTGTCTTCATTTGGGAAGAAAGAATGGAGAATTGGGTAATCATCTGGCATCTGATGCTCTTTGAGGATGTGTAGGGCATCCAAGATAAGAGTAGGCAAGAGGATCGATATTCTTTGAGGGTTGGGAACCCAAGATAAGAATAGTCCTAGAAGGTCATACTCAATGAACACACGGGTGGGTATTTAACTTGAGAGACAATGATGAAGGTGTCTATAATCATTGGTCTCACCGGCATTGTAGCTCATGGTCTCGTGGAGAGATGGAGTTGTTAGTGAAGGCCTTGCACTATGACAATGTTGGTTGATATGATGCTATACAGATGGGATTACCAATCTGATTCTTCTTATGAGAAATTCTTCAGAATGAGAATAACCAAGTACCAGTATGAACACCTCCCTAGTTAAGAGAGAGTGTTGAAGAAAGTGTAACTAGGTTCGGTCTTCATAATGACTTTGTAAACAATGAAATGAAGGAAATAAAATTATTTGTGTATGCCTTGCTACATGGGTTTCATGAGAAAGAAGTTTATTTGTTAATGGCTCCAATTGAGAGCCTTAGGATTTATTAATAAGTCAAAGAGTCAATGTCATGTATGAAGAAGCTCTTCTTGAGCCTATGTATAATGTATACAAGTCTATAAAAATGTCTAACATCCCTCCAAAGACAAGCACAATCCTCTTGGAGAAGTCGGCTAGCAAAATGAATAAAATGCAATCATGTCAGCTCAAATACAATGAAACATCTCTTAGTTGGTTCATGTCGGCTAAATATGGAGGACAAACTACTATATATACCCAGCTAGGGTCTGCGCAAAACAGAGGCACAGAAAAATGAATTCTCTGAATTCTTTGGATGGCTACAGGTCTAAAATCAGCATTACAGGAGGGTAGACAATCTCGGATGCCACAATGATGAAACTTCGGAAGTCTGTCTATGGTGCAGTATGCGGATACCTTGGTACAGTCTTCGTGATCATTGTTCGTAGTGCAATCTTAATGATAAAGGTCTTGGCATACTAAAGACAGTCATAGTCTCGGCATACATGTTAGAAGAAGGATCTCAATAACACTCACTGTCTCGGCATATATATTAGACGCAGTCACAATCTTAGTGATCACCATCTCATAGTCTTAGTGCATTTATGATGAAGCAAATCTATGTGATCATTTAGTCTCAGCATGCGTTCTAGACACAGTCATGATCCCAGTATAGTTGCAATCATGGTCTCGGAGGTGTTCTAAGGAAGATCTTGATGTAGCAATGATCTCAATGCAACAAGGTGCAACAAAGATGTAATAGCAATCAAGATCTCGGTGGTGCAGTGGATATGGCCTTAGTGTTATAGCAATGATGATGATCTCAACAGTGACAAAGAAGAGGATTGGTGTCTTGGTCTTGGAGTGGCTAAATAGGTCAAGGGTCATGGTCTTGGTATTCATCAATTGGAATCTCTATAAGAATAATTTTGTGTGGGCTTTCCTCTCAAAGAGTGAGAGGTTTTGGCCCTAGCAAAAAGCCAATATCTTGTGTTCTTATCTCTTTTGATTTGGTAGCTATTTGACGAACTAAGAAGACACTCTCTAATAATAATAAGTGAAGATTATGCTATGATGAAAAAAGTTAAAAACTCCTCACAAATAGTTATCAAGAATCTCTTTAACTCTAATTGCCCTAGATTCTTCAACAGATCGCTGGCCAATGTGACAAATCTCAAGCAGCCAAGTTGTGTTTTGAGCATTACTCAAACTCCTTTACTAAGAGGGTTGAATTCATCCAGCGGGAATGACAAGTTTTCATCTTTGTTTGGGAGCCATAACAAAATTTTGCACGAGAGACTAAATATATTTCCTCAAGGGATTTGCTTCCACTATCTGCTAAAAGTTATGAGTCATGGGCATCCAACATTCATGTTATATTGAAATTTACTTGGCATTTAAGTTTGTTGTATATGAGAATAAACTCAGAAGGGAACCTACAACATTCCATACACAAATTATACATCAATGACTCAGAACACAAAAAAGTTTATGAATGTTCTGAGATTACCTATCTTGCTATCAATATTTATCCTTTGTTGTGCATCGACACAAATGTTGTTGTTGTAATCATCAATAAATATCCCAAGTGGTGCGCATAACTGGCTGCTAGAGTATATCAGTGTTTTACATGTTGTAGTAGCTTTATATTACTATTATATCCATATATGTTGGTTGAACAATGGAGTTTCTCAAATACCTTGTACACCAACACAACAGTACCTCAATAAATTGCAATATGGAGAAAACAAAGAAACCAAACAATAGACCTTTGTCAAGGGGAGTTTATGCCATCCTCCAGAAATAACAACCAAATGATTTTCAGAAGAAGCCGGAGATTGGACACAAAATCCTTGCACTTGGAACATATTTGAAACACATGAAAGTCACATGGAAAGTTCTTTTCAAACTTGATGAACTGGATGCACTCCTTTCCAAAGTGAGCCAGTTAGAAGGGAAGAAATTAATTTGGGCTCTAAAACTAGTTATGCTTGCTCTCATACAGCATAAGTTCCTCGAGGAACCTTGTGAAGGGGTTAGACTTCTCATAGCATGTTGTCTCAGTAACATTATGAGACTAACCGCCCCTAGAGCTCTTTACAATGATGATGTTATGAGGAGAGTTTTTAGCCTGATAGTAGAGGCTTTCTAAGACTTGGACAACAATGCAGGCTCTACCTTTGGGAAGAAGCTTGAGATTTTAAAAGTCAAGGCCATGGTCAGAACATATGAAATCATGTTTGATCTTGAGTGTGATTATCTTATCCTGCAGATGTTCCGATGCTTCTTCAACATTAGGAAACATCATCCTGACAGAGTCATAGCACACATTCAGTCCATCTTGTCATCATGTACGAGAGGTCGTGATGCCATTCACCGAGAGTTGCAGTCTCAATTGTTGTACGTTTGGGGGAGAGAGCAGTTGGTCTCACCTACTGCTGATGAACTAGCCGAGAGGTTGTTTGAGCAGAACATTGGGTTGTTCAAGAGACAGTTGACCAAGGAGGAGTTGCTTAGGTTTGGTGGATCATGCAGCAAGAATGAGCTGAGGAGGAATGGACTTTGCTTCATCTACAGGCGACCTTGGGGACCTGACCACTCATGCTTGAGTGACACTGAAGAGATGACAAAGGTAGAGCAAGTGGAGATTCCTTCTAACCTTTAGGGCCAGGATTCTTCTTTGGACGAGTCAATGGGTTCATATGAGGATGCCTCCGAGGAGCATGAGTCATGTAGAGTCATTGACAGCAAGCCAAATTTATATGATGAGTAGTCTGTGGACCTTATGGGAGACATTTAGGATGATGAGTCACCAATGGTGATTCAACATGTGCAGCATATGGTGGAACATGAGTCAGCTGAGGAGGGTGATGTGCACAATATGCATGATGAGCCTTTTGGGGAGAGCAAGTTGGAGGTTCATATTGGGCCCGTGATGGTGGAGGATGAGCAGCCACCCTTGGGGTCAGCCAATGATGAAGAGCAAACAGATGTACAGACAGATTGTAGGGTGGCAGTATTTGCAAACACTTGTCCTCAAGAGGCGTTGGAGGCTGATAGGGTAGTTTTGTGAGGCTCTAGTAGATAACAGAAGCGCAGAGTTCCCGATCAGAGGAGGGAGGATCTATTAGAGATGGTGGTGCATCCATTTTTGGGCCTATCCATTGATGTGTGCAGATAGGTGCATTGGCAGCCGGTGGAGCTATAGTATTTAAAGGACGTAGCCTTCTCCAGGAGTACATAGACAGGGCTTGCAGCACATCTTGCACACTTTGCCCATTATAGAGAGAGGGGCAAGCCTCCTTAGATAGATCTTATTGATGGACTGGACAAAGCAGCAGGATTTGAGCATGGACCAACAACAACATAGTAGACTTGTTCCATACATAGGTGTCCTTGCATTTGATTCTCTTCACGAGATAGATTAGTGGGAGATCATGAGTTGGTATCCTATTGATGGAGTATCATTCTTAGTTCGAGGCACAATACAGTAGGATCCCTTAGATGAGAGGGTTGTTGCATGTTCTAGTGGGCAGTGGGTTGTGGACCGACAGTTCATCAGTATTTCAGTAGCACTAGCAAAACATTAGTAGAGTGGGATTGACTTTGGCTTATGTCGGAGATGGGATTGGAGAGAGTTGACGAGTTGGTATTCGCTTTATGGAGCAGTAGCTATAGCTGGAGACAAAGCATAGTCTGAGCCATGGGACTTGGGTGATGATTGGCCATGGTGGCATTGGGATCTAGGAGGATTGGTTGATGACAGGTACAATTAGAGATCAGTTTGGGATCTAGGTATCAAGGGGTCCATTCATGATAGGTTGACACAGAGGCAGAGCATCACCCAGTGGTTTGTATGGGATCCTGTCATTGGGTCTCAGTTGCGTTAGGCCGCCAGAATGGTCCACAGGTTTGGATTGCTTGAGGGCAAGCAATCTTGGGGCAAGAGGATTTGCAATGTTCCTTTTTTTGGTATTCCTTATGACATGGTTAGGATGGACTTTTAGAGTTGGGGGCAGATAGGTCACAGGTGCGAATTGGTGTCCTCAGTGGGCCTAGTGGCTTTTGGAGGGGTTTTGAGGAGTTTCTATGAGGTCAGATGGCATTCTCTTGGTATATTCCCTCATATGCACCATTTGCCTTTCGTTCTAGCACATTCCGACAACTTTCAGAAAACAAAATTATTATTGAGGCCGACTCAATTAATTATGCTTAGGGTGGCATTCTGAGAGGAATACTTGACATAACACCTTAGTTTGATGGCTCTTAAGAACTAGAACGAAAAGATCTACATGATGGGATGGGTAAATGTGAGTTTCAATGACCTGAGGAGACATGGTGACCAATTTACCCTTTCCCCGAATTAAAAAGATATTTAATTAAAATAAAAGAGGGAAAAGTGCTCCATGATTAAAATAATAATAAAATAGGAGGTTCTAGAGGGGTCCATTAGATCTATAAAAGAGGAGGAGGAGGCCATTGGAGGACATCTTGGATTTGATATTTCTTCTCGTATGAGAGTTTGAAAACCCGGTTCTCTACTTCAGTAGTAGCCCAAAGGCAGAAACCCTTGGGTGATTTTGGTGAGAGTGGACGAAAACCCACCTCATCTCCTTGTTGATTCAACCAGAATTCACAAGTGCAGTGATTGAATTCAATTCAGTTTTGGTGGAGGTCTAGGGTAGCATTGGAGCAAATCCTTGAGGCCAGTTCTATCTCAGCTATATCAGTTGTTTTGGCATGTAAAACCCCAGTTTATATATTATAAATAAAGTTGAGATTTCCTTTTGCTCATTATCATTATTTGCATGTTCTATGTTGTAAAATTTTAGATGGAAATCTTCTGTTTATGAATGGAGAATTTTATCTGAAGTACTTATGAGTTAAAATTTCAAGAAAACCCCAAATTTTTCCATTTGGAACATTACAGTGGTATCAGAGCCTTGGTCTTGGCTCAACTTGGGGTTTTTCAGTTTTCAATTGCGGTGATTATTATTGAAAGGTTTTGCCAGAGAAGCCATAATCCAATTCCTGCAACGAACTAGGAATTTGCTAAAAGGAGCTCAACAAATTTTTTATTTTTAATATGCAACAAAATTTTAAATATTGTCCCCTGAATATTAATTTTGGGACAAGTTAGTTATATGGTGGCGAATTTGTGGATGCGTAAGGTCAAATATTTTGAAAAAGGGGCGATCTACGTTCCAAAAGGTTTTTTGTCTCACTGACCCATGGTCAGTAAAGTTTTCCTTCAGCCTAACCCCAAAGCCGGAATGGATTTTGTCATTAGAATCTTAGGGGAATCCTAGTGTGCTTCGAGTCTATGTAAAAGAAATTTGGAAATAATCCTAATTATTTGGTTAGGTTATTACAAATTGCTTGATCTGCCAGATTATATTTGTGTCGCAAAGCTGGATCGTCTATGAGGGTCTATGTCAAATGGGTTTTGCCCCTTGAGATGTAAAATTGTAAAAGTCATGATGTAAAGTGTCTTGAGGGTTAGAAAATGTTTTATCCCCTCATAAGTCCTAAGTCCTAGGTGATTTTTCCAAAAGCTAAGTTCGAGGGTCCAATAAAAATAATAAAAGATATAAATAATAAAAAATTTCAATATTCAAAATAACTAAAATAAAAAAAATAAAATAAAATAAAATTTAAATAAATAATAAATAAAATTTAAAAAATAATAAAAAGTCAGTTTTGAGGAAATAAATGCAAGATTTTAATTTTTTAATATATTAAAATGCATTTAAAATTTCGACGGATGAGATTAAAAGAGATTTTGATCCTCATCGACAGTCAAAATCATTTTGACATAAATCACTCGAACTAGCCATTGGGAAATTTTCCTTTAAATAGGGTGTCAGGGGTCATTTGAGATCATTCGATCTGTGAGTCTTATGCTGAAGAAAGCTCTCTTGTAATCTTTTTCTTGTGCAATAAAGAAAGATTTTGGGGTTGAAAATCTTGTTGGTGTTACTCTTCTGAAATGCTATAAGATGTTTCATTTTTCTACATAAATTTAACTTCAGCCATTGGTAATAGCTTGATGAAGAGTGATGTTGAACACAGGTATCTTGTTTAGTCACTAGGGTTTGAATGGTAATAGAATTTCTGAAAATAATGGCAAGTATCTCCATTGGATTTGGATTTTAGTACTATTTTTTCCCTCTTTATTGATAGTTGAAGTGAGTTGCGTAAGAAAATCTAAATTGTGAAGATCAACGGGCATTTGGGGAAGTTCTCCGTTGAACCAGCCAACTCCCGAGAAGCACTTTTTTGAAGAACCCAGCCAGTTTTAATCCGGAGCTTATCATTTAAATTTTTTCTTCTGAATAGATGAGGGGTTTTCTGAAGCATCTCATAGTAAATCTAAAATTCTAAAAATATTTATGTGGCATATTGACAAATCTGGCTATTTAGAGCCTCTGAGTTGTAAATATTGTAATTGTTTATTTGGTTTTAGGGTTCTTAGTTTTATTTCTTGCACATTTCATTTCTGGGTGTTCAGTTTTTGTTATTGCAGGTTGCAGGTCGGAGGATAACGTTTTGTCCAAAGCCAGATCTAGGCCCTAAAGGGTAAGATCTGGCCTCAGGATCAGTTCTGGCAAGGATATTTACTTCGGATCTGCAAAATTTTGTGGGGTTTTCAGTCCTAAGCAGCTTATCTCTAAATTAAATTTTCTGAAAAGTTTCAAGGTTTTCAGGCCAGCTGTCTGCTGTTGTTTGGGGTTTCACTGATAAATTCGAAGTATAAGTGAGAAATTTGTTTTCTGGAATTTGGGATATTTTTCTGAGGGTTTCAAAATTGCTTCTTTTTTTTTATCATTCTGACAGACTTCGGAATTTTTCTTTGTTGCTGTGGTCACCCTCAATCGCTACTCCAACTGCAAAAAACACATCAGGAGAGGCAGCTCCCTCTCCCCAACCACTGCCCACATCCCTCTCTGTCTGTGTCTTTTTCTATCCTCCCAAAACCCTCACGCAGTCATTTTTGCTCCTCAAAGCTAGTGTGCTACCATCCCTACACCATTCTTCTCCTCTCCTCACGCTGCCAGCCTTAGCATATTTCCCTCTCCAACTTTCTGCAATACACCTACATCCTTCATTTTCATCCATCATCTTTCTCCTTCGCTGCTCCATTTCAACGTTTCTTCTCCCGTGTCCAAGCCTGTAACACATTCACGCTGTCAAACCCACAAGCCATACATCCCTCAGCGGCGCCCATTTGTTGATCAACCCACAACTTTGCCATCTATGCAAACCTGCCTTCCTTCCAAACCCTCGAGTCTCCTACACTATCCTCCCATCGCTCAGTCTTCCTCGAGCTTAGACGCCGCCGTCATGTTTCTTGCATACGTTAGCATCCAACCTTTCGATTTTTTTTTATGTATATATTTTATTTAGGTTAGTTCTTAGGTGGCATTAGTTTTCTTTTTTTTCGTTTCATTTTTGCAATGGTTTTTATCTTTTAGTTTACATTACTTCACTTACTTCGGGTTAGGATCTAAAATTTTGATTTACTTCTTTGTATATTCGATTAAGGTAAATTTTAGTTAGAGGTTAGCATATATTTTCTTTTTCTATGAAGTGTGTTAATGTATAAAAATTTAAAATAAAAATATTCGATTTTCACTTTGTTATATAGTTTTAGAATTAGACTTTTATTTATTTACTTTTGATTTCTTTTAGCTTAGGATTAGTTTAAAGGATTCTAAAGCTTTAGAATAAAAAAATCTAAAATATAAAAATCTAAAAAAAAAAAGGCATAAAAGTTAATCTTAGGATTTTGATTTGTTTTTGTTTAGATTTTCTATAAAAAACAAAAATTAATTTTGGTTTCATTTAAATTTTATTTGTTTTAACTTTGATGAAAATTCTAAAATTAAAAATTTAAAACAATTTCTAAAAAAAATTAAAAAAAATATTTACAAATTATTTTTTTTTTTTTTTAAAAGACTAGTTAAAAATTGAAAATTTCTTTTGATGTATCTTTTGTGGTATTGGTATTTGTCATTTTTCTATAGTTAAATGTGCTCAAATTTCTATCTAGAGTTTAACTATTGGAAAGTGATAAATTTCCTAGATTTAGAATTTTAAGCATAAATCATTTTAAATTCTAGGTGTCTAACTTTTAAATTTTGTGGTTATTCAAAGTATTCTATCTTTGGAGCTTTGCTAAGTCATTGATCATTATTGCTTGATTGATTTAGTGCTTATCGTATGCTAGACATTTCAGTAAATATCTTCAAGCAATTGCTAAAAGGATTGTTTATATTTATATTTCCTAAGCATCAAATCAATTATTCGATTTTCACTTCATCTAGCGAAGGCACTAGTCTTAAGCATTTAAAGATCCAATCAAATTTTAAATATTGATCAAGCGCTTCTTTGCCTCGCTGTGTCTCCCAAGCCAGCTAACTGCTAGTTGATCTTCTTTTATCCCATAGGGTCTACCCCCCTTAGCCTAAGGAGATGGCTTAAACGGAGAGACCGAGGATCAGGGTGACAGCCCTCGGTCTAAGCATTGTCGCACTGCCCAGACAATCTGTGTGACAACATTACCGTTATATCCATATATGTTGGTTGAACAATGGAGTTTCTCAAATACCTTGTACACCAACACAACAGTACCTTAGTAAACTACAATAAGGACCAAACAATAGACCTTTGTCAAGGGGAATTTATGCCATCCTACAAAAAGAACAACCAAACGATTTTCAGAAGAAGTCATAGATTGGACACAGAATCATTGCACTTGGAACAAATTTGAAACACATGAAGGTCACATGGAAAGTTCTTTTCAAACGTGATGAACTGGATGCACTCCTTCCCAAAGTGAGCCAGTTAGAAGGCAAGACGGTAACTTGGGTTCTAAAACCAGTTATGTTTGCTCTCATACAACACAAGTTTGTGGAGGAACCTTGTGAAGGGCTTAGACTTCCCATAGCATGTTGTTTCAGTAACATTATGAGACTAATTGCCCCTATAGCTCCTTACAATGATGATGTTATAAGGAGAGTTTTCAGACTGATAATAGAGACTCTCCAAGACTTGGACAACAGTGCAGGCTCTACCTTTGGGAAGAAGCTTGAGATTTTAGAAGTCATGTTTGATCTTGAGTGTGATGATCTTATCATGTAGATGTTCCAATGCTTCTTCAGCATTAGGAAACATCATCCTGACACATTCATAGCACACATGCAGTCCATATTGTCATCATGTATGAGAGGTTGTGATGCCATTTGTTGGGATTTGTCGTATCAATTGTTGTTCGTTTGGAGGAGAGAACAGTTGGTCTCATGTACTGCTTATGAACTAAGTTGGTTGAGCAGAACATTGGATCATTCAGGAGACAGTTGACCTGGGAGTTGTTGCTCATGTTTGGGGGATCATGCAATAGGAATGAGCTAAGGAGGAAGGGATTTTGCTTCATCTGCAGAGAACCTTGGGGACCTAACCACTCATGCTTGAGTGACATTGAGGAGATGACAGAGGTAGAGCAGATGGAGATTCCTTCTAACCTTCAGAGCGAGGATACTTCTTTGGACAAGTCCATGGGTTCATACGAGGATGCCTCCAAGGAGCAAGAGTCATGTAGAGTCATTGACAGCAAGCCAGATTTATATCATGAGCAGTCAGTGGACCCTATGGGAGACATTCGGGATGATGAGTCACCAGTGGTGATCCAACATGTGCAAGATATGGTGGAGCATGAATCAGCTGAGGAAGGTGATGTGAACAATATACATGATGAGCCTTTTGGGGAGAACCAGTTGGAGGTACATATTGAACCCGTGATGGTGGAGGATGAGCAGTCACCCTTGGGGTGAGCCAGTGATGAGGAGCAAACAGATGTACAGACAGATTGCAAGGTGGCAGTATTTGCAGACACTTGTCCTCAAGAGGTTCTGGAGGTTGACAGGGTAGTTTTGCAGGGGACTAGTAGACAACAGGAGCGTTAAGTTCTCGATCAAAGGAGGGAGGAGTTGTTGGAGATGGTGGTGCATCCATTTTTGGGCCTATCCATTGATGCGGTGCAGATAGGTGCAGTGGCAGCCGGTGGAGCTGTAGTTTTTCCATGATGTAGCCCTCTCCAAGAGTACATAGATAGGGCTTGCAACACATCTTGGCCACTTTGCCCGTTATAGAGAGAGGGGCAAGCCTCCTTAGACAGATCTTGTTGATGGATTGGACAGAGCAGCATGAGTTGAGCATGGACCGGCGATAGCATAGTAGACTTGTTCCATAATAGGTGTCCTTGCATTTGATTCTCTTCACGAGATAGATAGGCGAGAGATAATGAGGTTATATCCTATTGATGGAGTATTATTCTTAGTTCAGGGCACAGTACAGCAGGAGCCCTTAGATGAGAGAGTTATTGCATGTTCCAGTGGGCAGCAGGTTGTGGACCGACAGTTCATCAATATTTCAGTAGCACTATCCTAGCATCAGCAGAGTGGGATTGACCTCGGCCTATGCCAGAGATGGGATTAGAGAGAGTTGACGAGTTGGTATTCGCTTTATGGAGCAGCAGCTATAGCCAGAGACAGAGCACAGTTTGAGCCATGGGACTTGGGCGATGATTAGCCATTGTGGCATTGTGATCCAGGAGGATTGGTTGATGATAGGTACAGTCAGAGATCAGTTTGGGATCCAAGCATTGAGGGGTCCATTCATGATGGGTTGACACAGAGGCAGAGCATCACCCAGTGGTTCGTATGGGATCCGGGCATTTGGCCTCAATTGCATTGGACCACCAGAATGGTCCACAGGTTTTGATTGCTTGAAGGCAAGCAATCTTGGGGCGAGAGGATTTGTAATGTTCCATTTTCTAGTATTCCTTATGACATGGCTAGGTGTTGGGTTATGTTATATTCTTTCCACGACTAACCTAAGTAGTGAACCAAGGGGTTAGAGGGGGGCGGAGACCCCCCTTCGTTGCGCCAATGTCTGGGGGGTTTGAGGGGGGCGGGTAGCCCCCCTCTACGAGGTCCGGGGCAGCGCCCCGGGAAAACTTTTTTTGGACCCTATATTAGGTTGGGCGAACCTACCTATGGTTTTCTATCCATGGTTTTCGGTCCATGGTTTTGGACGCAATGGTTTTTCGGTCCATGGTATTGGATGCTTCGGCATGTATAAATATGTATTGTAACATTGAAAGGAACATAATGAAAAATCAAGCTGGTAGTCTCGGTTTTGAGATCCAGTGGGAAATCTCTGTGTATATGTGTTTTATGTGTTATGCTCTCGCATTTTTATTTTTCCTGTGATTTAGAATTGTATGCAGGTAATTTCTGTACAGGGTTAAAACCTACATTTGGTATCAGAGCTGTTTTGGCTTCAAGGGGACGGCTTTGTTGCTGAGGGGTTTCGCTCGGGCCTGTGGAAGACCCTGTTCAATGGGAGATCTGCGAGATCGATTCTGGTGGTGAAAGAAGATGGCGAGCAGCAGAAAGATAGAGATTGAGAAGTTCAATGGTCAAAGTTTTGAGTTGTGGAAACTCAAAATGGAGGATCTGTTGGTGGATAAAGATCAGTGGATCGCGGTCGATCCGGGTACTAAACCAACGGGAGTGACCGATGAAGAATGGAAGAAGTTGGATCGGAAGGCAAAGAGCACAATACGGTTGTGTGTCTCAGATTTAGTATGGTTGAATGTATCAGGGGAAGCTACGACGAAGGCTCTGTGGGACAAGTTAAGGACTTTGTACCAATCTAAGTCTCTAGTGAATAAACTATTCCTGCGGAAAAAGCTGCATAACCTGAGAATGAAAGATGGAGACTTGGTGACAGAGCATTTGAATGCGTTTAATACTGCGGTAAGTCAGTTATCATCTGTTGATATTAAAATTTCAGATGAAGATAAGTGCATCAGTTTGTTGTGTTCTCTACCAGATTCGTGGGATAGTCTGGTTATTGCAATAGGTAGCAATGCAACTGCTTTGCAGTTTGATGAAATAGTTTCAGCCTTGCTGACAAAGGTGATGAGACGGAAAAATATGGACAACCAGAATGGTGATGCCTTGTCTATCCGAGGACGGTCCCAGAACAGAAACAAAAATAAGTCATCGAGTGGGAGATCTAAATCTCCAGGAAAACCTATAAAGGTGGTGTGCTAGAAATGCGGAAAGGATGGGCACTTCAGAAGGGACTATAAATCTAAAGCTCCTGATAAAGGAAAGGGATCTGATGATTCTCCTTCTGTAAAGGCGAAAACCACCTCAGATGAAGGTGAGGATGTGTACTTGGCTTCTTCAAGTACACATGTAGATCATGAGGCATGGTTGATTGACTCAGGTGCATCCTTTCACTTCAC
>APFE030433316.1:181767-206201 GCA_000404065.3 Pinus taeda | reverse complement strand
CCCGGTTTTGGGATCCAGTGGGAAATCTCTATGTATATGTGTTTTATGTGTTATGCTCTCGCATTTTTATTTTTCCTATGATTTAGAATTCGTATGCAGGTAATTTCTGTACAGGGTTAAAACCTACACTGGGATGGACTCTCAGAGTTGGGGGCAGACAAGTCACAGGTGCAGGTTGGTGTCATCAGCAGGCCTATGGGCTTTTGGACAAGTTTTGAGGAGTTTATATGAGGTCTGATGGCATTCGCTTGGTATATTCCCTCATCCCCATTGTTTGCCTTTTGTTCCGGCACGTTCTGACAACTTTCAGAAAATAGAGTTATTATTGAGCCCGACTCAATTAATTACACTTAAGGTGGCATTTCGGGAGGAATAATTGATAGAACACCTTGGTATAATAGCTCATTAGAATCGGAATGAGAAAATCTACATGATGGGATGGTTAGATGTGAGTTCCAGTGACCCGAAGAAACATGGAAGCCAATTTACCCTTTTCCCACATTAAGAAGAATATTTTAATTAGAATAAAAGAGGGAAAAGTGCTCTGTGATTAAAATAATAATAAAATGGGAGGTTCTAGAGGGGTCCATCAGATCTATAAAAGAGGAGGAGGAGGCCATTGAAGGACATCTTGGATTTGATATTTTTTCTCGTATGAGAGGTTGAGAACTTGGTTTTCTACTTCAACAAAAGCCCCAGGACGGAAACCCTCAGGTGATTTTGGTGAGAGTGGACGAAAACCCAACTCATCTCCTTGGTGGATTCAACTAGAATTGACAGGTGTAATGATTGAGTTCTGTTAAGTTTTGGTGGAAGGCCAGGGTAGCATTGGAGCAAATTCTTGAGGCTGGTTCTATCTCAACTATATCAGTGGTTTTGGCATGTAAAACCCCAATTTGTATATTATAAATAAAGTTGAGATTTCCTTCTGCTCAGTATCATTATTTGCATTTTCTATGTTGTAAAATTTTACATGGCAATCTTTCGTTTATGAATGGAGAATTTTATCTGAAGTATTTCTGAGTTAAAATTTTAAGAAAACCTCAAAGTTTTCCATTTGGAACATTACAGCTAAGCTCGCCACAGCCTCGCAAAATGAAATATAATACATAGATTTTGTGGCACATTCCACAAACGATTATTTGGTTAACTTTTCAACCCTACCAACCCGCATCCCACCTCAACCAAGTGAGTTTGCAAAACTCTCTGCAGAATGCAAGAATGACATTTAAAATCTTACTGCAATGCAAGTGTATATCTATTAACATCCAGTCATATCATTAATTTCCATATCTAGGGAAATTATGGGGAAATCTCTGTAACTGATTGAAGCACTAAGTCTTTAACTTGTCAATATTATGCCATTACCTTTGATCAAATCTACAAGGGAAAGGTGAATTCTAAACAAGAAATTTGTAAGAATAGTCAATGCCAATCACTAGCAATCCAAGAAAATGTGTTGATTCCATTTCGTGAGCAGTGGAGCTAGAGTAAGAACTTTCAAAAGGACACTATGAGTTCTAAAAAATGCCAAAAAATTGTTAAGTGTCAAAAACTTAGAATGGGAACTTGGCATTTTTAAAAGGAAACTTATTTTGCAAGACATTATAAGCTCTCTTTCATATATCAAAATTTAAGAATTTCATGAAAGCATATTGATGATGTGATGCCTACAAAAGCCACATAATCCCAATGATGCAGCCTAAGCCGCATATACCCACAATATGCAAATAAAATTGTATGTCACACTATGTCCCAGGAATTCCAAATTCCATACTTTGGGAAACCTTCCATAACCAAAGTTTAACTCTGTTTAATTAAATGTTTAAGTAGAAACATTCATTTAACTATCCCACAGGTTTCGACTTTGGGTTATTTTCACCTCTGATGCTTATCAACCATACCCTCGTCTTTAGACTTTGGTTAAAAGTTAAAACTCAAACTTAACCCATAATATATTAATCCCGCTTATTTCTATTATAATTTTCATATAATAGAAATATTTCATAACCCACACTTAAACCTTACCTTTATGCCATTCTTCAAACCTTTGCACATATATCGATGCTCTCCTTAGGGCGTTAAATCTCTGTCGTCGATCTCATTCCTCAATCCGATGGTTGTCGCGTCACCTAATCGCCAACTAGCTTGGCCAATCTCCATCGTTGATTTGTCTCGTCCGATCCAATGGCTATCGCGTCGTCCGCTTGCCAACTAGCTCGAATAATCTCCACCGTTGATGTGACCTGTCCAATCGAACGATTATCGCGCAAGCTCACGTGAAATTAAGCACGAACGGTATCAGAACGAGAGCACACGAGAAAAGTAGTTTTCTCTTTCCATTGTGCGCTACGTGTTGGCCACTAAGGGTAATCGTATGAAATTTAGGAATACAGCTTACCACCTTTAGGGCGCACGAGATACCACTTCCCACTTATCGAATACTACCCACGTGTTTAAATCAAAACCTTTAATAAAGACGCTTAACCAAAGGTTTAGCGCTTAATCTCAGTATTATCCAATGTTTTAAAACTCCGACTCGGCCGAGGATCGACTCCGACTCGGTATCGACTCAGTCGGCTCGATTTCAATGACTTGGTCATTGTAAAAAATACATTAAATATTTATTTTTTTTATAAAAAAACATAATTTTAAAATTTTTCATTCATGTTTCCAAACACACGGCATTATAATATAGACGGAAGACAACATATGATCAAAGTAGGCTCATGAATATATCCATTATATCAAAATGGCACCTAGTTATACTCATAGTTATAGTCACCCAATTATAGGCCTTCTTCTGCTAGTCACCCTCAGTTATAGTGTCACCTACTGTATATTCCTAAGTTGAAGATCCTGACAAGAGCCAACAGTGCAAGCTCTGATTTCTTAAAGAAAAGTACCTGTCAGCTCAATCTTCTGCCAGTCATCTGAACAAAGTGGTCTTGCTTTGAGGACATGCGATTGAATCACCCAAAATCTGTTGCCCATTCCCTGAATAGCCTCTAACTGACTTCTACTTGGTTTATGCTAGTGCCTAATATCTCACTAGAACAAGTTGACCTTGCTTCTTTGGTGCAGGACAACCTATATCAAAGACATGGTTAAGTGCTACAATTATTTTTAGCATCCTTTTTATGTGATAAAATTCAAACAATGATTAGAGTAGTTCTTTATCAAATCTATGCCTTTGAGCATGCAAATTACTTGACTATTGTAATCTAGGATGTGCCTTATTGGTTCGGGTTAAAGGCCACATAAGTTAGTTTGGATTAAACGATTTTCTTCTGTGACATTGTTTTGAATGGCTTGCCTATGCCAATGTTAAATGTTAATTAGTGAGATACTACTTTATGGAAAAGTCCCCATTGCAACCATTGTAAAATTTAGATGGTTTGCTCTTCAATTTTGCTTAATGGGCATTCTACCGCCAATGCCCAATGCCTATTATGTAAACTGAAATTTAGTCATATAAAGTGAAACGCTGCCATTTAAATCCTGTATGACCAGTGTGTAGTTGACAAAGAAAAAAAACTTATTAAATTGGGTATGATTATGTCATTGTCAGCTTTCATTATTGAATTATGAGGGGTTTAATTAGTTTGCCTTAAACAGGATCCAGATGATTCACTTAGACGGAAGACATTGGATTTGCTTTATAAAATGACAAAATCTAGCAACGTTGAAGTAATTGCAGAACTCATGATCAGCCACATGATCAGCATCAACAACTCTCACTATAAAACAGAAATAGCATCAAGATACACTGGATATCTGAGGCATTGCTGAAGATACACCTGATTAGGAAATTTAAAAAAAAAATAGAAAAATCGCAGTTTTTTTTGGGTGACTGGCCGCATTTATTGACTCGGTCGAGTAGATGGGGATCCGGCCAAGTTGACCGAGTCATGACTGACTCGGCCGAGTCATGCAATAACTTGGCCGAGTCAATCATGACTCGGCCTCCCGAACTGGTTTTTCTGCCGGGTCAAAAAAAAAAAAATTCCGACTCCAACCAACTCGGCCGAGTCGGATCCGAGCCGGCCGGATCTTAAAACAGAGGTATTAACCCTTAATGCTAACACATGTTTTTAATCTCTGCCATTCATCTTCTTGACTTTATTTTGCGCGACTTAATCTTAGTCGTATATCGCAGACAATATCATCCGTTGATCTCACTGATCCAACAGTTCCTGTGCACTGTTACATTCTTCTGTTTCTCACTGTGTAATAGCCCATTCGACTTTCTGCCTGTGTATTTGTTCTCGCCTTATGGTCTTCACTTGTTCTGATTTATTCGCACCTTTATGCTTCCTTCATAAGTCCTTAGGTTTTAGGAAACCTTACGGTTATACCTTCGTTGTAACATTGAAGGTTTTCTCCAATCCTGTCTATGTGTAAAACCGTACACTCTTCTCTGCACTTCTTCTCTAATTCTGCACACCTGCAACCTATGTTATGCAGAATTACTCTAGTCCACACACAATCTATAATTCAGTTACTCCATACACACCACACAAACTCAGAAGTCAAGTTGTCTGTATTAATAAACAACATTTACACAGGAATTTCTTCCTAGGCCTGATCTTCTATATCAGTGGCCTTTCCTCTCTTGCCCGTAGGCCTAACTGATTGATTCACTGACTGATTGAATGAATGACTTTTAGACTTACATTTATACAAAAGGTTCTGTTAACCAATTCGGGTTCAGATCCTTAATCTACTGAACTAAATCCTGAATATTCTCTAAGTCCACTTTTGACTCCACTAATCCCTAAGAATCCTCTCTAATTCCACAAATCACGAAACCAATTCCTAATCTAAGACTTACAATTGATTTCCAACTCTCTCAATCCCCACTAATCACTCATCGTCACTCATGTTCTCCTACAATCTAGAGCATTTACAAATATCCTCGCAATATCTAATTAATTCCTATTCCAATCACTCAAAACATTAATAACTACATTAATTTGATACATAGGAATCCAACTTCCTTGAAAACACAAGACACCCTAAATTAACTAGAATATAATGATATTGCTGAGCTGGATGCTCCTACATCATGATGTCTTAGAAAATTAGAGCTTGTTAATTTTTCGAAAGACTCTTGGTTGACCTTTTCCACAGATTTCAAAGTCTATTGTTTGATGAAGATTACAATATCTAACCTTCAATTTTTTAAATTACCGTTATACCTTTATGCATTTTCCATTTAGAAAAGTAAAGAATTATGCAATATCCAGTTGCAGTGCAATTCATTATCTATGTCTATTTTCTCAGGCAAGTAAAATTTCATTTATAATAAGGTTGAATGAATCCTTGATTCTTCAATAATGTCATCATAATAGTTCAGCACAGGTAAAAATATTCTTGTACATATCAATCTAAGAAAAACCCGTTCTTGTCTTGGGAACAACAGACTTGAAAAGTGATATGATTGGAAAACAAATAGAATCAATGATGCTTTTCACTTCCCTGTTTTAGACCCTCACAGAAATGAAGTGGATAGAGACACAATGTAAAATAAAACCTAGGATCCAAGCTTCCCTAAGAAAATGTCGATACAAAAAATCTTCATCCATTGCAGTTTGAATACATGAGATGATAGTCCTCGAATTCATAATTTTTTTATATTTAGAAACATGGAAATTAAATTTAGCACAGAGCAGACTTATCAACATAGTAGTTTAAAGTTCTAAACTTCAATGTGTATATACTTAAAGAAGTGATCTGCAATTTCTAATAGAGACACCAGATTAGTGGCCATTTCAAGACATTTGACCATCCAGTATGTATATATTTAACTCTAGAATAAGGTATTTGACTCTAGGAATGCACACATCTCCATATAAGAAAATATCAAAAGGCATATACTTTAGCTTTAATGTATAGAGGCAAACCTTGTTCATCTTCATCAAGAGATGCATCATCATCGTCGTCAACAACAACTACCTCAACACCAGCATTGTCATTCTCCAAAGCATCAAGGCGAGCAAGAGCAGCCTACACTCACATTACAGTTAAACCCTAAAATTATTTCATTTTGAAAAAACAATTGGCAAATGTTGATATCACTATTATCTTTATTAACATAGGTAGCAATTTGAATCAATCGGAAAAACATAAAAGTTTTGGAACAATGTGTTTAAAAGTGATACTTTAAAATGTTTGGAAATGAGATAAATCTTATCTATACATAGATTGAGTAGGGAAGAAACTATGTATACAGCATCCATAAAGGTGTAGAGGCAAAACTGTCAATTTTCATTTTTTCAACTGCTCTTTCTTTGTTGCTTTCTTAATCAATTCTTTTTTTCTTTGTTTCTAAACCATGTAGTCCACCCGAACCAAATTTATGAAAGATAAAATGACAGTTTTTACATTACGGAAAGGCACTTCCCTAGTCAAATCCACTGGGAAGAGGCTGGAAAATGTTTCCTTAAGTATGAATACTTGAGGATCTAAGACACCTCAAATTTCATGAAACATTGGACATTTCCAATGAATGTGCAGGAGATTTTATATATTTTAGGATCCAAGACAACTCAAATTTTCATGTAACATGGGACATCTCCAATGAATGTGCAAGAGATTTTATATATTTTAATTATTATGAAAGCGATGAGCTTCCTCAAACTCCCTTGTCCCTTTCGCATAAATACATGATCAAGTCATGCATTATGCTCTGGCTTTAATATCTATCTCAAGAAGTAAGGAAAAGCCAAAAGCAGATGATTGAAAATTGTCACAGCCTTAAACTAAAAAAATTATCTTTTTGCCTCTCAAAATATACTCATTATTTTAGATTATCAATTGACGTCTCAGGGTAAAGAGTTCAAATAGTTAAAGGAACCTACACAAGGGGCTAATAAAACTAAAATAAAAAAATACCAGTAAGGGCAAAATAAATACCCCAAACAAGGACAAATCCAAGCACCCATTAAGCAAGCTTAGAAGGGTTTCATGGTGAAGTAATTGGACAAACCCATGCAAAGAAACCTAAGGGACACTTCAATGGCCATAAATGATCTCAAATGCTCACCTTCAAAACCATCATAGGTTGGATAGACACCACAAGTTTGTTGAAATACTTTTGAAGGTGGGAGAAGAAACTATAGAAACATGCTATTGTTAAAGTCACAAAGCTACCCAACATGCCAAATTTTAAATCAGGCTCCTTGTAATGACACATGCACCCTACTACCCCCTGGAAGTTGGGTTTCAACCTCATGACATAACCCAGGAGTCAAGCTGGACATGCCAAGACACCCACACTTACCTAGGATGAAAAAAATATTTATCTTTCCAACTATTCCTACCAATCGATCACTGTTGCTACAACCTAATAGTTCAACCTCATGTAGGAAGGATTTACTGTTGAGTTTTGTACCTCTTTGGTCAGTAGTCTGTCCCAAACGAAGCCTACAAATTGTTGCTATTATCATTCCTTGCTGAAACAGATGGGCAATATTATTTAAGTAGCCCACCTACCATACTCTCTCATTGAAGAAAATTATTGAAGCTTCATTATCTCAACCTCTCCCCCGCAGAAGTAGAAATGTAAGTCAAAGAAAGCATTCTTTGACGCATTGTAACCTTGGTTTTACCCAGGTTGACTGTCAACTACTGGATGTAATAAAAGATGGCCAGGGCATCAATCTGTTCTTTGCAGGCCCTCAGTGGAGGAGGCCAGTAGGAACAAGTCATCAGCCAAGAGGAGCAGAGATATCAACACTGATATATAAGGCAGCCATCCCTGTCCTGAACATGCTCAAGGATGAAAGAATCCAGCTCATCAATGTGGATCTGTTATCACATGAATTTGCACCAATGGGCCTACATCATAAATCTGGACAACCAAACCCATCACCGTTCACTGTCTCTCTGTTTGGACTAGGGCTCTTCCTGTAGAAAATCCACGAAATTCTGCAACTGCTCTAATGTATAATCTGAAAACTAGTTTATTTTCGTAAAGACACAGAATTTCTCTACTTGTTTGCAGCAGAATAGGAACAAAAATAAACACAGTCACACAATGACAAAAAACACAATATTTTCCAGGGAACCCAACTGGGAAAACACGCTGCTTGTTTGAG
Source organism: Pinus taeda (assembly GCA_000404065.3). Lineage (NCBI taxonomy): Eukaryota > Viridiplantae > Streptophyta > Pinopsida > Pinales > Pinaceae > Pinus > Pinus taeda. The sequence continues at coordinate 198,099 of APFE030433316.1, read as the reverse complement.
AATTTTATTGATATAATTTTGAGCAATAGATCTCTTACAATACACCTTTTTTTCCATAGAAAAACAGTCCTGTTCTCCCTGCTTGTCCTAAGCTGAAACACCTTGCAAGAATCCTGATCCTGCTTCCTATTTCCTTGCGCAAACCCCAAGGGAATTCTGCTTTATCAACTGCGCACAGGTTTCTCCTTAGTACGCCCTTCCCACACACAAGCTTCTGCACACAAACTCGTGCTCTCTATTGCCTTGTCTCACCAACTTGTGCTCACAAAACAATTAATACAATGAGTTCATCCGTCCTCCTTATAAGCAAATCGCATAGGCTAAATCTGGCAAAATTATTATTGGAAGTCAAACAAGTGCTTGATGAGTTAACTGAGTTAAACCGGCTCTTGTAACTTGTCTACTCTCAATTTAGAACTAAGACTCTTCGCATGTCAATTTCCAAACTAACTCGCACTAGGAGACAACAAACTGAGCCTTCCACTCCAGCGCATCAGTCAAATTGATTCATGAACTGTCCTAATTTATAGGAACTTGCCCTAACTTAAGGACCTCATGCATGCTAAGGAAAAAGTGGTTGCAGTCTCTTTGACTAAGGCACAAGTCAAAGAAGGACCTTTCTTGCTACTATTTTCAACACTCCCTCTTAGCAAGGAAGGTTCTTCTGGAAGAACCTCGTCCACCTGGATTTATCTCCAATACTACCATGTTCATTATTGTTGCAGTTGCTCCCTCTAAACTATAAGACTTCCCTGCTTTCTTCTGCATAACATGATCTAAAGACATGTTCTTTCCCACCATGCTCTGCAAGTTTATCACTTTAGTCATAAGTGCCATGTACCTCTGTGGCTGCTTCCTCTAGCTGAAGGTGATGCTAGAAGATCCAATTCTCTCTTGATCCTCCTTAAACAAATCCTCTGCCAACTTACCTTGAACTCTCCCTATACTGGGAGTCACTCACTAACTGGTTGCAATCCACTCACCCTAGGCTCTGCTCTTCATCATCCTGCTGCTTAGCCCAACTGCCAACTATCTTAGACTCAAACTGAAACACTAATTGAGGCTCCATCTTGAGAGCTCTATCCTGCTCTCGCTGAACCACCACTTCTCTACTCTGAGCTCTCCCTACCTTGTTGCTCAAGGTTGCAACTGTCTCTACTTGTGACTTGTAGAGATTCTTTATTCCTACACCTATCTACTTCTTGCTATTGGAAAATTTAAGTTGTGGCAGCTTATTATACAATTTTCCTTTAACCTTAATATTTGTGAACTTTCTTAAACTTCTTATGTTCTTTAGTTAGATTTTTTCATCAAACAAATATCATGAATGAAATAGTAACAATAGAGGACACAGAAATTAGGCTCTCAACTAGGGGAAAACTCCTCCAAGAGGAAAACTCGGAGAACTCTTCTCTTCTTAGGGAATATGCTTCCAATGGAACAACAAAGACCCAACCCTAGACCAAGTCCTTCTGGAAGTACCAAGTCAGCCCTTCCAATAAGTCCTCCCTTGATCTAGTACCAACCAGTGTCAAACTACAACTTCAACCTCCCAACTTCAATATTACTTCTTCGACCTATAACTTCAGCCCTTGAAGTTGTTGCAAAAACCCTAGTCCAACCTCCTTTTGAGACCTTCCTTGACCAAGACAGCTACAACCAAGGTCAATGAGGTTCCGGTTCCTATAGGGTAATTCTTCCTTCCAACAATAAGAGACTGCACTTCGTCGTACTACAACTCGGATCTGCAATTTCAGCCTCTTTTGTAGCTGCAAAAATCCTAATCTTCCCAAGTGTGAGAGAGAGAGGGCCCAAAAACATATTTTCTTTGTCTTCTTGGATTCCTTTTGTCTTCTAAGCATTCGCTCTTCCTTCCTTGTCTCTTTTGGCCCTAGATCGAACCTTTTCTCTTGAGACCAAACTTCCTGGTGAGTGAGTGCTAAATGAGGTTGAATTGCTTCTTTATATAGCCTTTCCAAGGGGTCGAATTCCCTCCTTTAGGCTAACTTGAGGCTGCCAGGGCGGACTTGTACTTTTGGAGTTTCTTGGATTTTCTAGACTCAAAATAAATTATTTTTCCAATTACATTTTTCCCATAAGGACCTTATCAACATGATGTGGACACCTTTGACTCATGACAATAAATCTTAAGACCTAACAAACCCTAGAAGCATGAAGAACATGCTTCTACCAAGAAGACCATCAATAAGAAGCATGAAAAACATGCTTTAATAATAATAGCTTTTTCTTTTCATCTTTTGTTTGTTACATAAGATACATACTGAAATGAGTACAACAATTATGAAAACAAAAACTAGTTACATTTTCAACACTCCCTTTTAACTAGGGAGGTATTCATAAGTGTACAACCAGCGCAACATCATTCTCAAATGGAAGAGTTCTCATAAGAAGACTCGGATTGATAAGCCAATTGTAAGCATCAACAATATAACCAACACTGTCACTAAGGCCCAACTTGACAAGCTCAACTTTATTCGAGAGCATTATCCTAGGAGGCTTTATGTGTGATATCACACTACCTCTACAAGGCACATAACCCATCCGGATGTTCACAAAGTATGTATTTTTAGGACTATTCTTATCTTGGATCTCCAATCTATAATCCTCAAAGAATATCGGTCCTCTTTGACAACTCTTCTCTTGGATACCTATCCCATCCTCAAAGAGCGTTAGTACCTTTTCTTTCTTGGATTTTATATCCTCAAGGAAACCACAGATGCTTATCCAACCCCCCACAATTCTTTCAATACCTGAAGAAGAGAATGCACATGTGATGTCCAACACTCATTCTCAACTAGAGAGGATATCCCTATTCCCTTTTGATTAAGGAATAGATCCTTGCTCCTTTTAAGGAGACTCCTTAACTCCTCAAAACCAAAGAAGGTTCCAAACTTCCTTTCTATTTGGGAAGTCAATACAACAAGCCTTATAACTTGTCTTCGTAAGAGTATCAACTACTAGTTCTCCCTAGTTGTTTGGCTCCCTCTTTTCTCCACGTCTTATCATATCAAGCTTGCTCCTTTCAAGGTATCATGGAGCTATCTTCACTCTTCAATCTTGTGACAGGGTCCAAGTCATCTTTCTTACTCATCACTTTCATCTTTACATTATAGATGAAGGCATTTCCCAAACTTCAAGCTTGATCATAGCTTCTTCATGAATGTGATCTTCTTTGATCTTTAGGTTATCTTCTCGCACTACTACCTTTCAATCCCAAGATAAGCAAATCTTGACTTCACAATTGCCAAGTACCAAATATTGAGCTTCCCTCAATATTCTTCATACATTTCCATCCAAATAGTTGAACTTGCCTCAATTGTCATCATGTATTCCTACAACATCCTTCCACATAGCAAAATAACATGTTAACCATATCACCAACAATAATTGAAATTTGACTTACCTTACCATGATGACTTTCTCGTCCAATCAACATCCCCATGGTCCATCTCCATATGAATCTTGCCTTATGCATCACAATTCCCAAGGATCGAGCTTATTTACCAAGTTACAACTTTTTCTTCCAAATTTTATATTGCATGTCAATCATTATTCTTCATATACTATAGAGAAAGTCCTAATTCTTTATCCATCCTTGAGTAAGCCAAAATCGTTTCTTTAAAACATCACATAATCATACAAAGCATGTTACAAGATTCTTCCCACATGAACCTTATCCAAGAGTCACTTTCAATGTGTATTCCTATGCTTCTTATTTCATCATCTAGCTATATATATATATATATATATAATATATATATATCACAATAAGCTTGCAACCTAACCCATTGCATTCCTTCATCCCTTCAAAAGTATTGTTTCCATAATACATGGAATGTATACTAACCTTGTCATACTGCTTCCCCCAAGAACCTCCAAAATGATGGTTCTTACAAGATCATGATGATCCACCTTAGCAAGATGACTACCTCTAACATAATGTTAAATAATGCCCAGATGAACAATATGCAAAATGGTCTATCTATCTTCTTAAAGACTAGATGACTCCTGCAAGACAACTTAACAAAGTAGACTCTACATATGTTATTATCGCATGCTTCTCCCTATGATGTTATGCAAAATTAAGACTCTTCTAAAGTCAACAACAATGCATGATATCATAAGGAAAGATCAATTTTACCTAGAACCTGACAAACGAGATGCCTTCTTCAATAGTAGAGAACTTTCACCTCTTCTTTCTTTGGCTTCTTCTCAGGTTCTCCCACTTCCTCAACTATGTGAACCTCACTTCTTTCCTTTCTCTTGTTGTTTTGTTGGCTTGGATAGTCCCTCTTATAGTGTCCATATTCATTGCACTTAAAGCATTGAACCTTGGACACATCTTTCTTCTTGGATTTCTTGAACTTTCCTTTCTTCAGCTTCTTCACTCGAGCTAGAAAGGCTTGAGACTACTCATCTGATCCAATGTCATCTTTTACCTTGATCCTTGATTCTTCCAAAATGCATTGTGCCCACAACTCATCAAAGGGAGTTGAATCCTTCTTAGAGTATATGCTTGTTGCATAGTTTCTCCATTCTATTGGCAATGCATTTAATACATAGATGGTCATTTCCGAATGAAAAATGGTCTCTCCAAGCCCCTGCAAGTGATCTCTTAATTGAGATATCTTCATTAGAAAGGATGTCACGTCCTTACCCTTTGGTTTCTTCATCTTGTATAGTTTATTCCACAAAGACATCTTTTGTCCTGATGTACTTGTAGAGTACAAGTTCACTAGCTTGTCATACATAGCCTTGGAAGTTTTCAAATTTGCAACAAATGGAACAAGAAGATCCTTGATGGATTCAACTATGATCCTTTGAGCCCTTACTTCCCCTTTCTTGTATTTTGCTAGTTCTTGAGTCTTGTCTTTGCTAGGTTCTGTGATTTTCCCAGTTACATATTCCAGTACCTCATGCTCAATCAATGCTAGGTCAATCCTTTTCTTCCATGCTAGGTAATTTGATGCTCCAATGAGCTTATTGTTCTCCTTGGAGAAAGAACCCATATGACCAATAGATTCAGACATAGAGTAATAATATGATACTTACTTGATAACCAAGATCCTCCTCTTCCTTGATGATGTCTTCAACCTTTATTGATGCCTTCAAGACCTTTGAAGAGATTCCAATAGAGTCTTTGAAAGATGTTTCCTAGGATTCCTTCAACAACAGCTTCCAAGATGAATGATACCAAGATCCTTTTGATGCTTCCTTCCAAGATGTTTTTCAATGAGACTTTTGAGTAGATCTCCTTCTCTCAAGAGACAACCTATCTTGTAGTCTTCCTCTCAAACCTTCCTTTGATGAAAGCTTGATGTAGTCTTGATCTTCTCCAATGTAGAAACACTCCTTCCAAATCAACAAGTCTTCTCCTTCTTTCCTTTCACAAGTGATTCCCCAAGTAAACCCTTCTTTGTCTCCACAACATGATCCTTCCAGCTACCTTCTTGTTCACCTTAGCACTGATACCATGTTGGAAAATTCAAGGTGGCAGCTTATTATACAATTTCCCTTAAACCTTAATACTTGCTTGTGAACATTGTTAATCTTCTTATGTTCTTTAGTTAGATCTTTTCATCAAACAAATATCAAGAACGAAACAATAACAATAGAGGACACAGAAATTAGGCTCTCAGCCAAGGAAAAACCCCTCCAAGGGGAAAACCCAGAAAACTCTTCCCTTATTATAGAATCTACTTCCAATTAGACAACAAAGACCCAACCCTAGACCAAGTCCTTCTCCAAATACCAAGTCAGCCCTTCCAGTAAGTCTTTCCTTGATCCAGCACCAACCAGCTTCAAACTGCAACTTCAACCTCCCAGCTTCAATACAGATTCTTCGACCTGTAACTTCGGCCCTTGAAGTTGTTGTAGAAACCCTAGTCCAACCTCCTTTTAAGACCTTCCTTGAGCAAGGCAACTCCAACCAAGGTTAATGAGGTTACTATAGGATAATTCTTCCTTCCAGCAATAAGAAACTACACTTTGTCTTACTAGAACTCGGATTTGCAATTTCGGCCTCTTTTGTAACTACAAAAACACTAATTTTCGCACATATTAGAGGGAGAGTGCCCAAAAACATATTTTTCCTTATCTTCTTGGATTCCTTTTGTCTTCTAAGCCTTCGCTCTTTCTTCCTTGTCTCTTCTTGCCCTAAATCAAACCTTTTCTCTTGAGATCAAACTTCTTAGTGAGTGAGTGCTAAATGAGGTTGAAGTACTCCTTTATATAGCCTTTCCAAAGGGTTGAATTCCCTCTTTTAGGCTGACTTGAGGCTGCCAGAGCCAACTTGTACTTTTGGAGTTTCTAGGACTTTCTAGACTCAAAATAAATTATTTTTCCAATTACATTTTGCCCAAAAGGATCTTATAAACATGATGTTGACTCCTTTGAATCATGATAATAAATCCTAAGACCTAACAAACCCTAGAAGCATGAAAAGCATGCTTTTACCTAGAGGACCATCAATAAGAAGCATGAAACCCATGCTTTAATAATAATAAATTTTTCTTTTCGTCTTTTGTTTGTTACATAGAATACATATTGAAATGAGTACAACAATTATGAAGACCGGGAGTAGTTACATTTTCAACACTTACATCCAAAAGTTAAGTGTTAGAGGTATGCCTTACCTTTGATGAAGAAGATATCATATCCCTTGTCCTCAAGGGTAGCTACCGAAACAAAATCTTGCCTCAATCCTAGAACATAAAGAACATCTTTAAGATGAAGAGGATTACTTGAATCCCTCTAAAAACTGACAGTACCAACTCCTCTAACTGCATATTGACCATCATCTCCTAGCTCAACCTGAAACTGAATGTCCTTCTCCTTCAGATGGTTGAGACTCTTCTTGTTCAAAGTCATGTGGAAGGATCCTCCTAAATCAATATACCATATATTGCTATCTACTAAGCTTGCCATGCAAGCAGTCAATGAGAAATCTTTCTCAAACTTGGCAGAAAAATGCATCTACGTCCACTGATGCAGCTACATGATCCTTACTGGACTCCTTCTTCCGCTTAGGACACTTAGTGGCATAATGTCGAAACTTATGGCAATGGAAGCACTTGATGTTGCTTAGATCCTTCTTCTTGCCATTCTGATTGTACTCAGCCTCTCCTTGGACAATATACCAATGTGCATACATTGGTATATTGTGACGGGAAAGACTACTAAACCGACTGATGCAACTGGAAAAGAGAAGTTCAAGGAGGATGATATTACTCCCATGAGTCTAATAGTGGACTCCAATAGAGATCATCATATTCCCTACATTGCAAAGCATGATACCTCCAAGAAGACTTAGGACACTTAGTGGCATAATGTCGAAACTTAGGGCAATGGAAGCACTTGATCTTGCTTAGATCCTTCTTCTTGCCATTCTGATTGTACTCAGCCTCTCCTTGGACAATATACCAATGTGCATACATTGGTATATTGTGACGGGAAAGACTACTAAACCGACTGATGCAACTGGAAAAGAGAAGTTCAAGGAGGATGATATTACTCCCATGAGTCTAATAGTGGACTCCAATAGAGATCATCATATTCCCTACATTGCAAAGCATGATACCTCCAAGAAGACGTATGATGCCCTAATAGATCTCTACACTATCAAGAATGTTGGTCAGTCCATGAGTTTGAAGAATGAATTCCAGAATACAAAGATGACTAACGACAACGTTATGGCTTCACACTTCGCAAGGATTTCACAAATCAGAAATCAAATTTCAGTTATTGGAGAATCTATTCTCAATCAACAACTTGTGACGACAACACTCAATGGTCTTCCTAAATCATGGGATGTATTTGCAGAAGGCATAAACAATTGGAAAAAAGCTCCTTCATTTGAGCAATTATGGACATCATGTGCTCAAGAAGAAGCAAGATTGATGACTAGAGATCATCAAGATGAAGAAGTTCAAGCCCTTGCAGCTCGCTTTAAGAACAAGGGAAAGAAGAAGTTTGGACCTCAACATAAGAAGTCATGAAAAGGATCTTCTTCCTCTAAGAAGAAGAAAGACTTATCTAAGATAAAATGCTATGGTTGTCAAAAATATGGGCATTTCAAGAGAGATTGTCCTAATATGGCTAACAAGAAAAGAAAAGGGAAACAACATGCTTCCATGGCAGAAGTTGAAGAATATGAAAAGCCGCAAAAGCCCAAAGGTAAAAAATATTTCTTCTACTATTCTGCTTTGACACATTCCTTCGCAAATGATGATGACATGTGGCTAGTAGATAGTGGAGCATCAAGGCACATGACCGAAGAGCGTGGGAATCTTTCAAGAATGACAGAGAAGTCGTCTCAAAGGGTTGAATTGGGAAACAATAACAGCTATGCAGTCAAAGGCGTTGGAAAGGCATCCATAGAGCTGGAATTTGGTAACCACGTACATCTCAGCAATGTCCTTTATGTACCAGGTTTGAAAAAAAAATTTGTCTTTGTTTCTTGTTTATAAGATAAAGGGGATAGGGTTGCTTTCGTGGATGGCAAAGTACTTGTATGGTCAAAGGGCTCTAGTATAGGTGATGCTAGGGTTATTGGGATTCGTGATGGAGGACTGTATAGATTTGTGAGTCAACTAGATCAAGCATTAGTACATGACAAAATAGATCCAAGTGAGCTATGGCACCAAAGGTATGGACATCTTCATTTCAGAGAATTGCCTAAATTAAGTGAAATAGTGTCAAGGGTTCCTAAACTACAGATAAAGAACAATGGTGTATGCAAAGGTTGTGCTCTTGGGAAGAACATCAAGAAACCATTTCCAAATAGTGACAACAAATCTAAGGAAGCTTTGGACTTGATTCATTCTAATGTTTATGGTTTGATGCCCGTAAAATCACTTGGAGGTTCGTTATACTACATGACATTCATTGATGACTTCTCCTGAAAGACATGGATATATCTCTTGAAGTCAAAAGATGAGGTATTCTACAAGTTTCAGGAATTCAAAGTTGAAGTGGAAAACTTGGCAGGTAAAAGATCAAGATATTGAGATCTGACAATGGCGGATAATAGACCTCAAAGGAGCTTGTTGCTTTCTACAAGTAGGCTGGGATTAACAGGGAGCTAATTGTCCCCTATAATCCACAACTACTGCAAGTAGGCTGGGATTAACAAGGAGCTAATTGTCCCCTATAATCCACAACTAAATGGTGCAGCAGAACAAAAGACCAGGTCCATTGAAGAATTTGTCATGCACCATTTTGATGGTCATCTAGGTCAAGTATGTTCTTTATGCTTCTAGGATTTGTCCTGTCAAAAGAATATTTTTCTTGAGTTAAGAGAGTCGTTGTTAATTGTATAAAGACCATTTTGGGCAAGTTGTAACATGCAAAAGATATTGACTTTGAGTCTACATAGACCTATGAACCTCCAAGCACAAGTCGGCCCTGGAAGTGACAAGTCGTCCTAAAGAAGGGTATTCAACCACATAAAAAGCCTATAAATAGAAGCAGATTCAACCTCATTTAGACACCAATTCGATCTCTCAAGAAGAAGTTCGATTTGAAGCTAGGAACATCAAGAAAGCAAGAGCAAAGGTTAAGGAAGCAAGGCAAAGGTTAAGGAAGCAAGGAGAAATCAAGACGAAGAAGAAAAATCTATTTTTGGGCCATTTTTCTCTCACACGTGCGAAGAATCTAGGGTTTCTACAGCTACTACAGGGCTAAAGATTGCAAGTCAAAGCTAGGGGCTGAAGTTGAAGTTGGAAGATGGTTGAAGCACGATTGACCCTTATTGACTTGGCTAATCTTTGACATAATTGGAGGGGCTTCTTGGAGGGCTGACTTGGTGCTTGGAGGAGGACTTGGTCTAGGATTTTGGGTCTTGGTTTTTCTCATTGGAAGCAAATTCTATAAGAAGAGAAGAGATTATTTTTGGGTTTTCCCTTTGGAGGGGTTTTGCCTTGGCTTGGAGCCTATATCTTGTGCCCATTGTCCTTATTGTTTTGCTCTTGAAAATTGTTTGATGAAAAGATCTAATAAAGAAACATAACAAGATAACTAAAGTTCACAAGCAATTATTTAGGTTAAGGAGAATTTGAATTAATCGCTGCCCTACTGCGTTCTCCAACAGAGGAAACCTGCATTGATACCAATTGTTGAAAATACTGAGGGGGGAGTGAATCAATATTTCATTCCTTTTAATAATTTTTCACTTGGCAAATCTTGAAACAAAATTCATATCGCATAATCCATCATCCACAATAAACATAGATATCAAAGTGCAATTCAAGACATGAATAAGGAACACTTGAAAACAACCTTCGATTTATTACAATGATTTATGAGCACGCCAATCCTCTGTAAGCACCAACTTACAAAAAGAAATTTTAGGCTCCAACCCGTCAACACGATGAGAACACCAATTCTCGGTGAGCACCAACTTATAAAGATTGCAGGCCCTGACCTATCAAGAGGATGAGGATACCAATCCTCAGTGAGGTCAAAATTCTGGCTTGTTTACTTGTTTAAGAGTCAATTCTTAGTCAAAGAAAGTTGTCCCTCCTGGCAACTACTCCACTCACCTTCACACAAGACTGTTGTCAGCGCTTTGAGATTTTCTGACAACCACACCTCGGCTTCCTTGACCCCTGTACTCATATCTCTGCAAATTGGCCTAAACTTGGCCCTGTAGTCAACACTCAAAACAACCTGAACTCAACCATGTAGTCAGCCCTCAGCCAGGAACCATCCCCAAGAATTCTGGTTGTTTTGAGGGTGAACTCAACACTCATTTCCCTTGGTAGTGACGACATCTCTATTGGCAACAATACCTTCAATGAAGTGCTTTATGTTATAGATATGGCTATAAAAAAAAAATTATTATTGCATAACTTACACTAAGGAAAAGTCAAAATTTTGTCCTAACAAATGGGTTGCAAAAGGCATAGGGAATACATATAAGGTTGTTGCTTTGAGATATTGTGATTGAATAGATAAGATGCACAAACTTGGTAACCTAGAATCATCTTGCCATCCAATCAAATACGCGGAAATGATTGCAAAGGTAGATGACATCAATACATGTTAACATCACAAACTTGGACATACAAATTGTTACCTACCAAAAGTGTTTAATGAATAGGAGAAATTTTTTCTCCTCGTTTGACAACTAGCCAACCATCAACCCTATAATGGTATTTAGATAGCTTTGTGTCAGAGATCTTCACTTATTTCTCTAATGAGTGCTCTCTCCCATTTAACATTCTTCTTGAAGGAAGGTGGGTCATCTATCCATAGTTTCTTTAACCATTTTACCAATCATGTGCTTTCATTTAATGTTACAAGCATATTAATAGGAATCACCTCACCTAGGAGGTTAGCCTTTGACTCTAGTCCAGTAAGACCTCTAAGGCCATATGGTTTAGGAGGGCCACTAATAGTGGGCACTGATTGATATAGTATGTCCATATAATCCATACTTACCACTTTCCCTCCTTCCCCATTATTCATCTCCATTCTTTAAGTTGATTGTCAATTGTCATTGGGATTGGCACCCCTATATCCACATCCTTGAGTCAGGGCTCGAAATTTTGGCCCTAGGAGTTGATGTAGCTAAAAGAATGATAAAAGCATACAAAGCCACAATAGAAAGAAAATATAAAATGTAAGATGAAGTACTTTTGTAACCTTAGCATTAGATATGGTCCACTATGATGCTTTAATGGTTTTATGTCCCTAATGATGTTGATTTCACTTGATTTTGAGAGGTTTGTTTTAGGTAGTATCACACACATAGCAGAGGTCCCTTGAAAGATGGCTTGACTCCTCTCTAGCACACTCCAATGGACGTTTTTCTCTGTTTTGTGAGATGTGACCTTGTAACCCCAATGTTGCCCCTCCAGAGATGAGCGTTGGGCCTTGAGTAGATTCCCAATGGTTCCACACCTCTTGATGTACCTCTAGATGTTGAAACACTGGGCCAAAAAGGTTGGGTGTTGCCTTACTTGATGATGTGCTTAAATGGACCCAAGATGCTCCTAGGTTCGCCATGACCCTATTCGATGGACATTGCCTTGTTCTAGAGCCTAGATGAGGATCGATTTCACTCAGATGACTTGGGAGGGCTAACACACCATGCCTTGATGCCAACACTTGCCATAGACGACACTATGCCATCTCAATGTGCCCTAGGAGGGTGACATAAGCCTTTTTGAGTATGACATCATGGTGGAGGAAGTGCCTTTTGGAGATGTATGCATGCACTTTGATGATTTCTTGGAGCCAGGAGCACGCATTGACCATTTCATCACTTGCTTGATGGAGATTGGTCATTCTTTAAGGATGATGTCATGGTGGAGACCTTCTTCCTAGACGTGTGGGTGTTTTAGGTAGTATCACACACATAGCAGAGGTCCCTTGAAAGATGGCTTGACTCCTCTCCAGCACACTCCAAAGGACATTTTTCTTTGTTTTCTGTGAAGATGTGACCTTGTAACCCCAATGTTGCCCCTCCAGAGATGAGTGTTGGGCCTTGAGTAGATTCCCAATGGTTCCACACCTCTTGATGTACCTCTAGATGTTGAAACACTGGGCCAAAAAGGTTGGGCGTTGCCTTACTTGACGATGTGCTTAAATGAACCCAAGATGCTCCCACGTTGGTTTTGACCCTATTCGATCAACATTGCCTTGTTCCAGAGCCCAGATGAGGATGGATGTCACTGAGATGATTTGGGAGGGCTAACACACCATGCCTTGATGCCAACGCTTGCCATAGATGACACTATGTCATCATAATGTGCCCTAGGAGGGTGACATAAGCCTTTTTGAGTATGACGTCATGGTGGAGCAAGTCCCTTTTGGAGATGTACCCATGCACTTTGATGATTTCTTGGAGCGAGGAGCACTCACAGACCATTTCATCACTTGCTTGATGGAGATTAATCATTCTTTATGGATGATGTCATGGTGGAGACCTTCTTCCTAGACGTGTGGGTTAGTTTGGCATTTTCATTATGTTTTTGAGCTCGACCCATCCCTAGATTTTCTAGATAGTTAAATGACGGAGAGTTGTTGTGGGTGAATTACTTTGCAATGTGTGATTGATCTCTCTTGTCTATCTATGTTGCATATATTTAATTCTAGAAGTTAAAAATACCAATGATTTTATTTTACGGTGATTCAATATTTATTTGGGTAAATAAATAAATTGTTGGGAATAAATTAAATTGTTATGAGAAAATAAATCTAGCTAGTATTAGAAATTTAACATGGTATCAAAGCTATCTAGAAGATTCTGAGAGAGAAATCTAAAATCACGAAGGTTTGCAGCAGTGAGGTTTCCTTTTTGTTGCAGCAAAATTATTTCTTAAAATTTTGTAGCTAGGTTTTGTGGTCGTGGTCGATTTGTGGAGATGGCATCATTGAGCAGTTTGAGACATGAAGACAGGTTGGATGGGGTATCAAATTTCAATCTCTGGAAGGAGAGAATTACCATGATTCTAAAGATGACTGGTCTCTGTGATCTAATAGGAAAAGATGTGCAAGTTCCTTCAGATCCAAAGCTTACACTGGAGCATAACCTCAAAGACATGAAAGTAAGCTTCATAATTTTGGATGGTGTGAGGGATCATATAATTCCTCGCATATTAGGGCACCCCGGAAGACAGATGTGAGTAGCTCTGACCGGTCTTTATCAAAGTACAAATGAGAACAGAAAAATGGTGTTGTGGGATAAATTAAACAACATTAAAATGAACAGATTCGAGACCATAACATCTTATCTCATGAGGGTCCAATAGGCTTGTGATGAGCTTGCAACTGTTGGGGAAATTCTGCATGATTCGGAGCTGATGGAAGTTGATCTGAAGGGGTGTCTAAAGCACTGGTCCACTTTTGTAATGGGATTCTTGCTTGTCATCAACTTCCTGATTGGAGCAAGTTATGGAATGACTTCACCTAGAAGGAGATCTAGGAAAACTCATTGATCGGAGGGCAGAGAAAGGGCAGAGAAGATAAAGATGAGCTTACTCTTGTTGCACAAGTGAAAAAGGGAAACGAAAAGGCCAAGCAAAACCAAGGTAGAGAAGGATCTTCATAGAACAAGAAGGAAAAGGACATGAGCAAAGTCAAGTCCTTTGCTTCTCGTAAGCTCGTGCATTTTGTCAGTCAATGTCCAAACAAAAAGAAGGGCAAGGGAAAGATTGCTATAGCAGCTACTGCACAGATGGAGGTGGCAGAGAAGTTTGAGAAAAACTTCACCTTACTGTCTTACCTTTCTGGAAACATCACGAGAGGTGTCTGGTTCATGGATAGTGGAGCATCTCGTCATATGATGAGATCTCAGGACGTCTTCACCAACATGACCAAAGGACACAAAGATATACATGTCAAGCTTGGTGATAAGGCCAAGTATGCAGTCGAGGGCACTGGGAGTATCAAATTCCAGATGGACTCAGGTGGCATCATGGAGGTGAATGAGGTGTTATATGTACCGGGTTAGGAGAAAAATCTCCTTTTAATTTCGGGTATAGAAGACAGAGGACTAGAGGTCATCTTTATGGGAGGTGAAGTGGTTGTTGGGCCAAAAGCGATCGATTTCATCAAGAAGCGGGTGATTGGTAGAAGGGACAAGGATCTCTATCTATTGAGAGGGCAGTCAGTGAAGGCTCTCATACATGAGAGTGACAACCAAAGTGATATTCAGCGTAGGACAATGGGCCACCTACATTACAGATCTCTTCCTATGGTGTTGAGGATGGTCACTGGGTTTCCAAAGATCTGGGTGGAGCATGATGGAGTGTGTAAAGGGTGTGCATTTGGCAAGTAGGTCAAGGTTGTGCATCCTCACAATGAGACCAGGTCCAAGAGAGTGCTAGACTTGGTGCACTCAAATATTTGTGGTCCTATCTCTGTGACATAGATCATAGGGTCCTTATACTTTGTGATGTGCATAGATGATTATTCCAAGAAAACTTGGATCTACTTCCTGAAGAACAAGGATGAGGTCTTCGATCTATTTCAGGAGTTCAAAGCTCTTGCAAAGAACCAGAGTGGAAAGAAGATTAAAGTACTAAGATTGGATAACGGGGGCAAATATATCTCCAATGAGTTCCAGGATTTTTGCAAGGAAGCAGGGATAAAGGAACTCATAGTACCTTACAATGCTCAGTAGAATGGGGTTGTCGAGAAGAAAAATAGGACCATCATGGAGGCAGTGAGGGAAATGATCTATGATCAGGAGTTGCCTATGTTTTTGTTGGCAAAGGCCTGCAATACCATTGTGTACGTGCAAAATAGGAATCATCACATGGTGTTGGAGGATATGACTCCTGAGGAGTTATTTATAGGAATGAAACCGGATGTGTCATTTTCACATATTTAGCAGTCCAATTTATGTCCACATTCCTATAGAGAAGAGGACTAAGCTAGAGCCCTTGTGTGAGGCGGGCATATTTGTGGGCTACAGTGAGGTCTCAAAGGCCTACCAAGTCTACATTCCAGGACAGAGGAAAGTGATCATGAGTCGGGATGTCAGATTTGATTATGGCGGGACCCTTAAGAGATCTCATGAGAAGGAACCAACAATGATAAAGGATTGAGAGCGAAAGGCTCCTAAGGTTGAGCAAGGACTAGTGGCACCAGCAGCATAGACAAAATTAGTAGATCTAGAAGAGGAGTTAGGTATTCCTTCGAGCCCTACCAAGAGGAGGCCGAAATGGGCCAAGTAGAGCCGAGTAGACCTTGAGGGATGCTGAGAAGCATGTGGAGGCTCCTAGCAGCACCTTCCGGCAGAGCAGACCATTTACGAGATTTTCCAATTATTTGGCACTGACGAGCAATGTCAGAGAATCTAATCTTTCCGCTTTTGAGGAGGCTATAGATGAGCAAGTCTCCAGAGATGCCATGATAGAGGAGTATAGCTCCATTCATAGTCACCGAGTTTGGCGAACATTTTCCTTGAAATTCAAAAATCGTCAAACTTGATCCGGATTCAAACGAAATAGTGGAAGTTAGATTTGGTTCGATCCATAAATTAATTTCTCTTGCAATAATGGGTCAAACACTAATGTTTCCTCTATGCAAATCCTCGTATTCAGATTCCTCTATGTGAATCGTTGTATTCAAGTTTTAATTTTTGCGTTTAACATTGATTTCCTACCTAGCTTGTTCAAGCAGCATCACATCCAGATGCATATACTGATCAAGATGAAGATAAATTACCAGTTCCCAGACCCAAGCGATGGCTTCCTAATATGGACCCACCATCTGCGGCTTCTATATGTTTCCTCATATGCTCTGTCAATGCTAGGCAATTTTGATATAACCTACAATATTTATATTTAACTTTATTAT
>APFE030433316.1:119786-181747 GCA_000404065.3 Pinus taeda | reverse complement strand
TTTTTCATCATCGAACTTTTTCCAAATTTCAAAGTCCTCGAACACGAACACGAACACGAATGCGGTGACTTAGGCTCCATCATAAGCAATGATGTATGGGATATAGTGTTGAGACCGAAGGGAAAGTCTATGGTCACTTTTCGATGGATCTATAAGATCAAACATGCAACTAATGACAGTATCAAAAGGTATAAATCGACGTTTGTCATGAGAGGGTTCTCCTAGAAAGACGGAGTGGATTACAAGGAGACACTTGCACCTGTCACCAAATATGCATCCATTGGAGTAGTTATGTCCATTGCTTCGGAGATGGGGTGGAAGATACATCAGATGGATGTGAAAACTCCATTCCTCAATGGAGTAATTGAGGAGGAGGTGTTTATTGAGAGGCCTCAAGGTTTTGAGGTGTATGGGAGAGATTCCCATGTATGCAGGTTGAAGAAGGCCCTTTATGGGTTGAAGCAGGCTTTGTGCACATGGTATGCCAAGATCGATGGATATCGTCTTGGTTTGGAATTCACCAAGAGAGGTGGATCCCGACTTGTACTTTGTGCTTGTTGAGAGTGAACTGCCCATCTTGCTATTGTATGTGGACAATCAATTTTTGACAGGATTAAAGAAGCTCATAGGGATGTGCAAGGAGGATCACGCTTTGGAATTCGACATCAAGGGCATCAGCTTGATGCATTACTTTTTGGGATTGGAGGTGTGGCAACAGCCAAAAGAATTTTTTCTTGGATGAGGCAAGTGTGCAGTTGAGACCATGAGGAGCTTCAAGATGGAGGATTGTAGGCCTATGTCTACACTGACCGATGACCACTAACCTAAAGAAGTTGAGCACTCTTGAAGGTGAATTAGTGGATCCTACACTATACAAGCAGTTGATAGGCTTGTTGATGTATTTGGTCAACATTAGGCTGGATATATGTTTTGTTGTGAACACACCCAATCAGTTCATGGTGGAGCTGAGACAGGTTCATTAGGTGGCAGCGAGGCATGTGCTGAGATACCTACATGGCACAGTAAACTTTGGACTGAGGTACGTCAAAGCTAGAGTGGAGCAAGAGTGGAGCTGCAGGGGTACAGAGATTCTGATCGGGCAAGGAGTGTGGTGGACCAAAAGTCCACATCTAAATGTTGTTTTAGCTTGGGATCAGCTATGATCTCATGGTTCAGCAGGAAGCAACAATCAGTGGCACTCAGCGCAGTAGAGGCAGAGTACATGGCAATGAGTATGGCAAGTTGTGAGGCAATATGGCTTCGCAAAATGCTTGCAAAGTTATTTGATCTGCAGATGAGGCCAACAATGATCCACTGTGATAATCAGAGTTGCATTAAGCTCTCTGAGAATCTCGTGTTTCATGATCGGTCCAAGCATTTTGAGATAAAATATCACTTCATCAGAGATAGGGTCCAGAGGGGTGTTGTGATATTGCAGTACATTTCTACAGATGAGCAGGTGGCATGCAGAAATTAAGATGTATATTTGCAACTACTCATGAAGTTTTAATCAAAATCACAAGACACAAACCTACTTGACCGCTCTGCGGACATTAATTCGCAATCTAGAACAAAAATTTTAGACATGCAATAAGAAATAACACACATGCAACAAGTATTTTTCTTGGGGACAGCAAACTGTTAAAAACCCCAATGCATGTTTGCATTAAATCAAAAGAATAGAGATGTATTGCAATTGCTTTGCTCAACTGACCACACCCTGCAAGTGCATAACCTATCTCTCTGCTCACTCATAGGCTCTGACACAGACTTAGTCAAATTTTGCCTCTACTTGAGCTCCTATTTCCTTGCATTTTTCCTTGACAAATTAGGCACCTATTATTTAGGAAATTCCTCAAATTGATTGCGCAATTCCTTTAGGTTGATCCTCTAACTGCATGCAACACCTGTGCACTCAAGACTAGTCTACAACTAATGTTACAGTACCTTGGAATCTCCACCTCAACTAGGTAACTCGAATTCTTTGCACTGGATAAGACTAAGTTTGATTGAAGACCCGCTGCTTTATTGACCTTCCACTAGTTTCCCCAAAAGTTGGAACTAGTTTAACTAAAAACAACCTGAGATAACTAACCTTGATTGCTACAAATTAGCAATAACACATTCTGAATTGAACTCTATCTCCTCCAACTCGAATTTACTAAGTAAACTGGGTGACACAAGCCATGTCACACAAGTTAACATCATCCAAGTTCTCTGTTGATGTAGAAATTCACATTTTTCTCAATTTAATCAAGGAAAAATCAAATTGAGAATTTCTTGCTACATTTTTCAACACTCCCTCCCAGCAAGAAAGGGATTATCAACCACCCCTATCATGCACCTGTGGAACTCGAACTTCCCTCTTGACAAGGCCTTTGTCAAAATGTCTACATCTTGTTCATCTATCGAAATGTACTGCAACAACATTATCCGCCTCTGCACACAGTCCCGTAAATGGTGATACTCGATATCTATATGCTTGGATCGATTCTGAAAAAAAGATTCTCAAAGAGCTTGGTGCAACTCTGATTATCACAGTAGGTCATAGTTGGATCCATCATCTGACCAAACAATCCAACAAGTATCTTTCTCATCCTGATCGCCTCACATGTTGCTGGACTTGCATCCATGTATTATGCTTCTGTCGAGTTGAGCGCCACAAATCTTTGCTTCCTGTTGTACCAAGAAACCGCTGCAGAACCAATAATGAAAACTCCACCTGATTTACTCTCTCGGTTCGATGGACCCAATATGCATCTGTGAAGCCACACAGCTTCACTCCCTTCATTCGTCTATACCATAGTCCAAACTGGGTAGTGTCTCTAAGGTACCGTAGAACATGCTTAATTGCCCTCCAAAATAATTTGATTGGCCTAACCATAGCTTAGCTCAGTGGGTTGACTACATAGCACATATCTAGTCGTGTTCACAAGATACATTAGTGAACCCACTAGTTATTGATAAATGGTAGCATCCATCCTCCTTCACCTAAAGTGGCATCCTCCTTCCTCTATTTGGTCGCTAGATGTGTCGCCATGGGTTTGCAGCTCTCCATGCAAAACCTCTATAGTATCTCATTTGCATACTTGCCTTGAGAGACAACAGTTCCCCATTACCTTGACATACTTCCAACCCAAGGAAGTAGTGCATGAGACCCATGTCCTTCATTTCAAATTCTCTTGCAAGGTCCTCCTTGCAAGATCTGATCAGTTGTTCATCAACATTTAAAATCAAGTCATCAACATATAAGACAATGATCAACAATTTACCTACTACCAAAATATGATAGAGGTTTCCATCCGCCTCACTTTGGTGAAGCCCAAACCGGTGAGATGGCTATTGATCCCGGTGTACCAAGCATGGGGTGCTTGCTTGAGACCGTAGAATGCTCGCTTGAGTCTGCACACATGAGACTCCCGATCAAAAGTCTCAAAGCCTTCTGGTTGCTCAATGTACACCTCCTCCTCAATAACTCCATTGAGGAATGTTGTTTTTACATCCATCTGGTGGATCTTCCACCCCATCTGCGCGGCCAGAGCAAGAATTGAACTAATGGATGAGTACCTTGCTATAGGAGCAAAGGTCACCTCATAGTCAATCCCTTCAACTTGAAAGTACCCCTTAGCCACAAATCTGCCCTTGTAATTCTCTATGCTTCCGTCTGCTGCCTGCTTTACCTTGAAGATCTATCTCGAACCCACAACTGATTTATCTGCTGGTCTTGGGACCACTTCCCAAACACTGTTATTTATGATGGATTCATATTCCTCCACCATTGCATCAACCCATATAGGTTGCTCTACTACTTCCTCGAAAGAGGATGACTCAGTCTCTACAAACTCAGTCATTAAAGCCATGTAGCCAGTGTATTGATCTGGTGACCTTCTCTGTATGCGCTGATTTAAAGGAGCACCCACATTCTCCCATGCATCCTGCACAAGTCTCCCAGCTTCCCTAGTCCTTTTTCTGCCTTCTCTAGATGGTTCAACTTGAGTGGTTGTCTCCACTCTCTACTCAATTTATCGCTACTCCACAACTTCTTCAAGTTCCTCCTTTGGAGCTAAAAGCTCCTCTTCTAGTGGAATCTAAAGCTCCCTCTCAAGAGAGCACTGCATGGATTTCTCATTATCAAATTTTACATCCCTTCCAAAATTGTTATTTTGAGCGATGACAAGTACACACAGTGGTTGTGTGGAGTTTCTGTGTAACCCACAAATACCCCCAATTTTGTTGTCGACTCTAGCTTCTTCCTTGATTCTTTGGAGACATGGTAGTAAACAGAGGCTCCAAAAATCCTAAAGTGCAATACATCCAACTTCCATAGGGGTAGTCCCTATGGAATGAAGTGAAGGAAAGCAAGTTGATTATCAACGTACTTGGGAGACACGGATGAGTGCCCTAGCCACTTGGTTGAAATCAAGCAAGATTTTGGTTGAATTAGATTTTCTATTATGCGACCAGTGCCTTAATGGAGTCACAAATTCTTGCTTCTTATGAATTGGAACCAAATGACCGGATGGATGCCTGCTGCTTGAATGATTGACTAACCTATGCGAGATGCTTATGCAAGAGATTATGAGTGAAGTTCATCTTGAATTAAGATTCCCTTAAGTGTAGGAATTTACAAGGTAAGTTCCTTAGGTAGAACACCAAAGGACACCGCTCACAAACAGATCACAGATCAGTACACCAGTATTATTGACGTGGTTAAAACTCTCAAAGAGGGAAACAATCCACGACCTAAGCCAACGCGTCCACTTCAAGCAATTTATTAATGTAAAAGAAAGAAAATTAGCTTCTCTCATGAATGGTCACCTAACAAATGACCCTCCATGCTCTTTAAATAGAGATCATGGACCAATTGGATGTTAAGCCACAGATCAAGTGTCAGTAATACCGAGGAGAGAATGGACCGTCGAATCACTTCATGTCTAGAACATATCGTGACCATCAGATTGTAAGTTACAAAAAGTACATAATTAAGAAACACACTTTACCTAACTCTACACTAGACCAAGTTGTACTTAATTATTTATTGTGTCGGAATATGCTAACATCCCCCCTTAAGAACAACTTGGGATAGGATTGAAGGATGTACAAAGATGACACAATAGGAGAAGGAAGGAGGCATTAGAGCCTATCCCCCCTTAGTGACAACTTCCTTAACTCCAACCATAAATCGAAGTTTAGTAAACTTCGCCTCTGTGAGAGCCTTTGTAAAGATGTCTGCAACTTGATCATTGGTTGAACAATATTGCACTTCAAGAACATGGTCCTGAATGAGCTTTCTGATGAAGTGCATGTGTAGTTCAATGTGTTTGTTGCGCTGATGTTGGATTGGATCTTTACATAGTTGAATGGCACTTTGATTATCACACCAAATTGTAGTCGGATGCTGTGTTTGAAAACCAAACTCTGACAGGGTCTGACGAAGCCATAAGGCTTCCTTACAAGCTTCGATGGCACCACGATACTCTGCTTCTGCTAAAGAAAAAGAAATGGCACTTTGTTTCTTGCAAGACCATGTAATAGGTCCAGAACCAAAAGTGAAGACATAACCTGCAGTAGACTTCCGATCATTAGGGTCACCAACCCACTCAGAATCAGTGAAACCACCAATAGAGGAGATGCTTTTGCACTGTAACGAATCCCAAACTGAATTGTACCTTGAACATAACAAAGTATTCTTTTAGCTGCTTTCCAATGACTTTCATGTGGGCTTTGCATAAATCGAGCAACAAGGCCAACAACAAAGGAAAGGTCAAGACAGGTATGGGTCAGATACAAAATTTTTCCAACAAGCTGACGGTATAAGGTTGCATCAACTTTAGGGGAAGTACAAGTGACTGAAAGTTTGGCTCTAGACTTAAAGGGAGAAGGGGTTGGCTTACAATCTTTCATGTGAAAGTGGCATAAAAGATCACATGCATACTTAGACTGGGAAAGGGAAATACTTTCTTTAGATTGCAAAACTTGAAGACCAAGAAAATAATGCAAGTGTCCAAAGTCTGCCATTTCAAACTGCTTTTTGAGGCTGGAATTCACATGGTTTATAAGGTTAGGATCACTACCAGTAAGGATAAGACTATCAACATAAAGAACAAGAATGATAAGAGACTTACCCACTTTCTTGGTGTAGACAGTATTGTCAGAATGACACCTAGAAAAGCCAGTATCTAAAAGAAATCTATCCATTTTGGCATACCAAGCTTGAGGGGCTTGCTTGAGACAATAAAGGGATTTCTTAAGTCGACATACAAGGCTAGAGTTTGTTTGTATAAAGCCAAGAGGTTGTTCCATATAGATTTCTTCATGCAAGTCCCCATGCAAGAAAGCGGATTTAACATCCATCTGATGGACTTCCCATTGAAAGAGGAAGCAAGGGAAAGAACAAGGCAGATAGGGTTCATTTTGGCAACAGGGGAGAAGGTTTCAGTATAGTCAATGCCTTCAACTTGTGAAAAACCCTTAGCAACAAGACGAGCTTTATGTTTATCAACTTTTCCATCTAGTCTAGACTTGGTTCTGTAAACCCATTTGCATCCTTCCATCTAGTCTAGACTTGGTTCTGTAAATCCATTTGCATCTAACAAGTTTTTGTCCCTTTCGAAGAGGAACAAGGTCCCATGTATCATTTGCCAATAATGAACAATATTCTCCATTCATAGCTGTGTCCCAATCTAGGTGGCTTGAAGCTTATGCAAAGGTGTCAAGATCATGGTTCATTGAAGCTTGAGCCAAAAAAGAAGAGGCTCTATCAAACTGAGAACATATACGACATTGATCTGTAGGATCACTTGCAAGAGCCCCTGTTGCATCCCAAGTAACGCGGACCCATTTTGGAAGTTGAGGAGCTGAAGGAGGATCCGAGAAGGTGGGGGAGGATTGTCAACATCGTTGTCATCATCTGAAGAAGAAATATTTTCAGAAGTAGAAGGGATAGAAAGAGGTGGCACATCCGCCGAAATAGGCTCGTAGGCCGATATATTTTCAACAAACTTTACATCTCTTCTAATGATATTATTTTTGGATTTAGGTTGAAGAAGTCTATATCCTTTGACATCTTCAGAACAGTCTTGCGGGGGAGCGCCCCCCACCCCCTCGATCCTGCTCCCAATCCGCACTCCGGGCAGGAGCGACTCAAGAGCGTGCTCACTAAAAAAAAATTCGCTCCCTGCCTTTTCATGAGCGTTTTGCCTTTTTTGCAATTTTTTTTTGTAGTAATGTTCGAAATGCAATTTTTTTTTTAAAGAAACAAACCATTTTTGAGTGGGACAGCTTAATGATCAAGTCTAGGCCCTAGTATTGATATGTTATTCATGGTAATGTTAAATTCTTAAAGTAAAAGGATGAAAGGCTGGAACCACTCTCAAACATCCTGAGTCATTTCATGGTAATGTTAAAAATTTAAGTGAAAGGATGAAAATGAAGATTAAGGAGATCCTTTTACTTAAATTTTTAACATTACCATGAAATGACTCAGGATGTTTGAGAGTGGTTCCAACCTCATTGGATTTCATATGGAGAAAGTAGAATTTTAGATTTCATTCAAAATCTAGCAGACTTATCAGTTTTCAGGATTTCAGGATTGGGAAATTGCTATGTTTCCATTGAATTTTGTCATGTGTTAGGGTATGGAACTCGTATTTAATCAAAAGCACCAATCCCTCTATGTACCTTGATGTTAGTGACATTGGTTGTCGAACTCCTCTATCATGACCCTCCTAAAAATGTACGCATCACTCAAACAAAATCTTGACTTGACATGATATCCTTTTTCTATCTTATGTTAATGCTTAGAGGGTGATATTAATGACAAAGATCCGTATACAGATACAGAGGTAATGACAAAGATACCTCCGGATATTAATGCTTAGAGGGTGATATTAATGACAAAGACCCTGATTTTCCAACAAGACTAAAAAATTAGACATTTCTCGTGGTGGCAAGAGGCCCAAGCATAAGAAATAGATAATAGATTTACTTCTCTTTACTAGTTTCTGGTAGCTT
The DNA here is from genome assembly GCA_000404065.3 of Pinus taeda. Lineage (NCBI taxonomy): Eukaryota > Viridiplantae > Streptophyta > Pinopsida > Pinales > Pinaceae > Pinus > Pinus taeda. The sequence continues at coordinate 173,734 of APFE030433316.1, read as the reverse complement.
TTATAACCATTGACTCTTTCATATTTATTATGATATTTTTTTAAACAATATATGACAATTTAAGTTTGAAGTTGGTAATTATAACTCATTAGTAATGAATTATGAATATGATGCTTCATGAAAGTTGAAAGTTGTTTCATTTCATTTTATTTTATATCATTTCATTTCATGTTAGATATTATTTGTTGTAATGGTTACACTTAGCTTACAAGTACAACTTTGGTGATCAATGATGATAAATGTTATATATTGAATTTTGAAAGCTTGAAACTTTAAAATTGATGAATCATGAGACTCAATATGTTATATGTTACTATGTTACTAACTTGTGGACGTGGTTGATGAAGATTATAATTTCTAGATGATTGTTGTTATATGGTTCAATCTATGTTTTCTTATGTTTTTTATATCTAATTCATTATTCTACATGTTTTTGTTGACATATATGTATCAAATACAAAAAAATATATATATTTTATATTATATATATATAAAACGCTCCGGGATTCGCTCCCAAACCGAGAGCTCTGAAAATGTCGCTCCTGCTCCCGTTTTCGCTTCCTCTCCCCACTTTCGCTCCCGCTCCTAAGTAACACTGCTTCAGAATATCCAACAAAAATACATTTTTCACTCTTAGGTTCTAAGGCTTTATGTTTCTCATCTGGAATATGGGCCCATGCTTCACTTCCAAAAACACGAAAGTGACTTACATCTTGTTTAATTGAACTCCATGCTTCTTCTGGAGTGATATTCTTTAAAAACTTAGTAGGAGTGCGATTACTATGTAATTTGCACAGTTAATTGTTTCTACCCAAAAATTAAGACTAAGTCCTTTAGATTGAAGTTGTTGACACCTAATCATAGGGATTGGGTGAACAACTATAATTAGTGTAAATAAATAATAGAAGAAATGGACATTCATCAAGAGATGAACTGAATAGTCACTCCCTCTTGTATATAATAATGAACAACCTGAATGAATAAATCAATTACATTTGAGGAGTTGCCTCCTGGTCTGACATGGTATCAGAGCCAGTTCCATTTTTTGGCATCCCTTTCTGCATTGTAACTCCCTTCTGCCATTTTTTTCAGAAATTTGTTCTGCATCCTTTGCAAACTAACATCTCTATCAAATCCCTCAAAAATTTCATGCATTAATGAATGCAATGGTGCGTTAAACGTTGGATTTCATGCATTATTGAGTATATGCAGTGAATCTGTTGTGGAAACGCTACAAGGAGGTGTGATTTCCTTCTATGGCCATAAGTTTCTCGGTGTGGTAGCGCTACCCTAACTGGCATTCCGTAGACACAACTTCAAGTTGTGGTGAACCTCCTCCAAGCTGCATGAAAGGTGAATTATATGTGGTATACGCTGTGTTTTTTATTTTTTTTACCAGTCCGTATGTATAAGAGAATATACGCTATGTGGTATACTTTGTTTGGCAGACATCCCCTCCCCTTGCATACCATATATATCACTGTTTTGTAATATGATGTGTTTATTTTTACATTGCTTTTGAATTTGTTGTGGTATATCCCTCACAAACTGTGATTTGGATCAATATTCAAAACCACGCCCATTATAATACCGCTCTCCATCTAGTCAAAATGTTGCTCCCTCTAATACTTGCCATAATACACTCAATTCATAATACTTGCCTCCTTCTAACGCCATACGATACACCTATTGGCTTATAAAACTTCACATACTTCTGCTGCTTATAAAACTTCACATCTCTCTGCTCGCGCCTGTCGTCCAATCATTCTGCCAAAGGAAGCTTGTCGATGACCGGGGCTATGATTGTCTGCTTCACCATTATTCCCTACGAAACCCTGAATTGAGCTTCAGCGTCATTGGTGATTTGAATATGAAACAACGCACTTGAATATTTGGTTCCTCCAAACTGACACCTTGAACGACCAGATTCATTGATTTTTCGCCATTAATGATTCAAAATATGTACAGTGGTCAAGCTGGGATACCACTTATTTTTTAACCCTCCCTCACATAATACCTCTGTTTTCGGATATCAAAATCAGATTTTTTTTACCAATAGGAATAAAATTTTGCAGCATTAGTATTTTTTTCCACAGTACACAGATTTTACAATGCATTCATTAATATCTATTGTGGGAGTGGTTCTCAATGGGAAGGATAATTATCCTAAATGGTCGCGGAATATCAAACACACTCATTTTTAATGAGCTTTGGAAAGGAGTGTGTGTTGAAGACGGAGACAAAGAGCCAGAACAGCGTACCTCAGACAAGGAATTCGTCTTTTGGGAAAATAAGAACAACATGGCCTATGCATTAATTGTAGCATTAGTAAATGAAGAGGTGAATCGCCATATTTCGCCATTTTCAAATGCTTTCGAAGCCTTACAAAAACTGAAGGAACTCTATGACTCGCACTCTGCACTTGAAGTTATTCAACTCATGATTAAACTCTTCACCCTTGAATTACAAAATAATGATGCTCTTGCTCTTGCATCAGAAGTAAAATCTATAATGCATGATATCAAAGTCACTAATGTTGAATTGGGTATTCCTCTGATAGCTTTTCTCAAGGCACTTTATCCCACTTACTCAAATTATCTTGAGTCATTGCAAGCAAATGGAAACCTCAAAGATATTACCTTTGACTCCCTTGTGAAAAAATTTGTTGAAAGAGAGAAAGCTTTTGGGAAGAAGACAGCTCCTGAGTCCCCTGAAGAGGCTGTGTGCCTTGCTCATAGAGAAAATAATCTTGCTCAAGATTCTTCCAAAGGAAGGGGTGGTCGAAGACGAAGAGGAAGAAATTTCAGAGGCAGGAAGGGCAGACACTCTCAGGGAGAGAAGTCAGATTTACAATGCATACGCTGCAAAAGAGATGAATCACATGATGCATCCACATGCAAGTTGCCTTGGGACAGAATTGAGCAGGAAAGAAACCAACCCAAAGGTAAAACTAATGACAAAGAGAAAGGTAATGCACCTGAATCCGCTCACTATGTTGTGGCACACTGTAATATTGGAGTAAATGAAGACTTATTTAATGCTTCACTTGCTTCTTGGAAAAATGATTCGTTGCTTGATTCAGGAGCAACTTGCCACATGACTTTTAGAAGAGATTTTTTTGAAGAATTTACTAACAATGTTGATGGAGCAGTATACTTTGCAAAGAAATCAAAACTCAAGCCATTAGGGCTTTGCACAATCAGGCTTAAATTGCCTGGTCTTTCAGACTTTCTTCTGCATCATGTTCTATATCTCCCACAACTGAGGAGAAACTTGTTGTCCTTGGTCCACATCCGCCAGCAAGAACACTCCATTCATATGTTTGATGGCAAGCTTGAGGTGGGAAAAGCATCAGACCACTCACTTCTCATGACGGGGATAGCAGAAGAAAGGCTTCTCAAGCTGCAAGGTACCTCTGCGCATGCACAAAATTTCTCATACAATTCTCATTATGAAGAAGGTACATTTCCATCAAGTTTATTATGGCATGCTAGATTTGGACACTTGAACTATGACAGCCTCCGCTTGTTGAAGAAAATTGGTGTTACTGGTTTGCCTACAATTCCTAGGAAACTTAAGCAATGTGATGCTTGCATACTAGGAAAGCATAGCAAACAGTGTTTTCATGATTCACATTCAAGAGCACATAGAAAACTTGAACTTATTCATTCAGATTTATGTGGTCCAATGCCTATTCCTTCTGCAAAAAGAAATAATTATATGATGACATTTAGTGATGACTACACCAGAATGTGTTGGTTTTATTTATTGAAGAACAAATCTAATGCTTTTCAAACATTCAAGAACTTTCATACATGGATTGAAAATAATGCACAATCTCATATTGGCTCTATTCGCACTGATAATGGAAAAGAATACGCTTCAAATGAATTTGAAAACTATCTTCACCAACATGGGATCAAACATCAAACGACTATGCCTTATAATCCCCAACAGAACAGAATAGCTGAAAGAATGAATAGGACAATCTTAAATATGGTACGCTCCATGATGTTTTTCAAAAATGTAAAACTGATGTTTTGGGCTGATGCAGTTCTATGTGTTGTATATGTAAAGATTAGATGTCCATCTAATGCTATTAGAAACAAGACTCCTTATGAAATGTGGTATGGGCACATTCCTTCGGTAAAGCATCTCAGGGTCTTTGGTTCCACATGTTATGCCTTGATACCAAAGGTACATAGAAACAAACTTGGTGCAAGAAGTCGTAAGTGTATCTTCCAGGGCTATTCAAACACCTCCAAAGCATACCGTCTCTATGATGAAGTCAATAAAAAGTTTCTTGTATCTAAAGATGTAATCTTTCTTGAATCATCCAAAACTGACAATGTTGTTGAGCGGCAACTTGATCGCTTGGATAGATTCACAAATGCAAAATCATTTCAAAAATTTGATAATTAGATTCCACATCTTGAAGGGGAAATTCTTATACTAGATCAACATGTGGAATCTTCTTCTGAAGCACTCTCTTCCCCGCACGAAAATCCAGCAACGAATGATACTTTGAGTGATGTGATTGACAAAATTGGGAGACTCAATCTTGATTCAGTCCCAACTCAATCAATGGAGCAGCATGTACCATCTCAGAAAGGTCCCCCAAAGTGGTTGACAAAGACACTTGAAAGTGTTCATCCTGATGAGGTTGGAAAGACAAGAACTAGAAATTCAAACCGGCAAAATGGACGTGGTATAGATGACTTTGATTCACTTGTTGATATGGATGTTTCTTAAAGTTGCTTTCCATGATGAATGGAAAGAAGCATGCAAAAGGAGTATGATGCCCTGATAAAGAATGGCACTTGGAAGCTGGTTGATCCTCCATTGGGAACCAAACCAATTGGTTGCAAGTGGGTCTATAAGAACAAGTATAAAGTTGATGGCTGACTTGACAAGCACAAAGCCAGGCTTGTGGCAAAAGGTTTTGCACAGAAGGAAGGGGTCAATTATGAGGAGACTTTTGCCCCCACAGCAAAATGGGCTACCATTCGAACACTCTTTGCCCTAGCAGCTCAGAACGGTTGGAAAGTTCATCAAATGGATGTAAAAACTGCTTTCTTGAATGGAAATCTAAAAGAGAATGTTTTTATGTCCCAGCCTGAAGGATTTCTTGTAAAAGGACATGAACATAAAGTATGCAAACTTGTGAAATCCTTGTATGGCCTCAAACAAGCATCGTGAGCTTGGTATGAAAAACTAACTGAGCATCTTCTGAAACTCAATTTCAAACATTATGATCTTGATGATGCAACTTTGCTTGTCAAGAAGGTTGGAAAAACAATTGTATATCTTGTGGTATATGTAGATGATCTTTTGATGACAGGGAACAATGAGAGCTACATTGCATCCATAGAGAAGGAATTGAAAAAAGGTTTTGAAATGACTGATTTTGGGCTATGTTCATTACTATCTTGGTATTGAAGTAACTCAACATCTGAAGTCCATATTCCTTTCTCAAAAGAAGTACATTGGAGATCTGTTGAACAGATTTGGCATGACTGAATGCAATCCTCTGACTATTGCAATGGAACAAAACTTAAAGCTCACATCTATTGAAGGAAAAGAAGTTGAGGATGCAACAAAGTATAGACAGCTTGTAGGAAGTCTCAACTACCTAACTACTACCAGACTAGACATTTCGTTTGTTGTTGGAATCCTCTCCAGGTTTATGCAAAAAGAGTTCTAAAGTACTTGAAGGGAACTCAAGACTTTGGAATCAAGTATACACAGGTGGGCGACTTCAGCTTGATTGGATACTCTGATTCAGACTTCGATGGAGATAGAGAAACTGGGGTATCTACTTTAGGTTATGCTATGAGTCTTGGATCAAGAGTTCTCCTAGAAATCACACAAAAAATCAATTCTAGCAGATTCCACAACAGAGGCAGAATATGTCGCAGTAGCTAAGGCAACAAAAGAAATTGTGTGGCTCAGGAAAATTCTTGAAGATTTGTAGGTAAAACAAGTACAATCGACTCCACTCATGATTAACAATACCTCGGCAATAAAGTTGGCCAAGAACCCAAAGTTCCATGATCGAACGAAGCACATCAATACAAAATATCATCTGATTCGACATCATGTTGAAGCCAAAACAATCCATCTTCGTCATTGTTCCGCTAATGAGCAGATTGCAGACATTTTCACAAAAGCGCTTAGAAGAGAAAAGCTTGAAAGATTCAAAATGATGCTTGGACTCACCAACATCCCTTCAAATTAAGGGGGGGAATGTTGACACCTAATCATAGGGATTGGGTGAACAACTGTAATTAGTGTAAATAAATAATAGAAGAAATGGAGAATCATCGGGAGATGAATTGAACAGTCACTCCCTCTTGTATATAATAATGAACAACCTGAATGAATAAATCAATTACATTTGAGGAGTTACCTCCTGGTCTGACAGAAGCATACAATTAACCATTTCCTTTAAGGTGTGATTCTTCCTTTCATCTACCCGATTTTGTTGTGGAGTATATGGAATAGTATGTTGCAATTGAATTCCATGCTCCGTGCAAAAGTTGACGAATTTGTTGTTAACATATTCTCCGCCATTATCAGATCTTAGCTTAAGAATTTGATGTCCAAATTGTTTCTCAACATAGGCCTTAAAGGCCAAGAACATGTTAAAGACTTCACTCTTGACTTTTAAGAAGTATACCAAGTGCGTCTGGAGAAAACATCAATGAAAGTTAAGAAATACTTGTAGCCAAAGAATGAAACAACTAGAAGTGGACCACATAAATCACTATGCACAAGCTGTAAAAGCGCTGAGGCATGCCAAGAGGCACGTTTTTCAAAACTATATTGATGATGTTTTCCGAGTACACATCCGGAACAAACACCATCTCCGCAAGATACCATAGGAAGACCTGTCACCATATTTTATTTACATAGATTTTGAAGGGAGCGATAGTTTAAGTGACCAAATTGCTCATGCCAAAGTCGTTTTTCAAAACTATATTGATGATGTTTTCCGAATACACATCCGGAACAAACACCATCTCCGCAAGATACCATAGGAAGACCTGTCACCATATTTTCTTTACATAGATTTTGAAGGCAGCGATAGTTTAAGTGACCAAATCGCTCATGCCAAAGTTTGCTCACTTCATCATTATAAACAACAAATACCGAGGGAAGAGTTGATGACCCAAAGTTGTTAAACTTATACAACCTTGTAGAATCATCAACAACGTCAGTAGCTAAAATCTGTCTAGGATCTCTTAGGTCCTTAATTACAACATCATGAGGTGAAAATTCAACGGTTTTACCTTCCACTAAATGAGTTATCTGATATACAGATAGAAGGTTGAAGGATATGGTAGGAACACATAATACATCATTAAATTGACCATTGTCTAGATAAATAGTTTCAGTCCCTACAACACTAAGAGATCTATCTTCACCAACATAGATATTTTTGGTGTTACAATCATTTAATGAAAAAACATGGCTTTGTTTTTGGCCATGTGATTAGAAGCTCCGGAATCAATGAGTCACTCATGAGAATGAGAAGAAGAAGATACATTTAGTGCATAACCAGACCAAGATGCTTGACAACCACATGCAAAAAGTGTTATTCCTGAAGATGAAGTTGAAGTTGAAAAGTGCTCCAAATGGATGTTATGCTTCTTCATTGCTGCTTCCAAGGCTTTCATCTTCTTAAAGCATTTGGATTCTAAGTGGCCATCACGATTACAAAAGTTGCAATGCCTATCAGTCTGCTTCGCTTTGTTTTTAGTTGCTTTATCATTTTGTTGAGTTGATTTTTCATTGTGAGACTGAAATGGCTTAGGACCCTTGTTTGATTTAGGACCATTCTTTTTAATATGTTGCTTCTTAGGATTCTTTGAACTTTGTTGTTGTTAGGCTACTAAGGCTTTCTTAGAAGAGTTTCCAGTATTAAGAAGACCAGGATGTAAGAGTTTTTCTTGCTCTCTTATTAAAAAATCACAAAAGGCATCAAAAGAGGGGGACTTGTAGGCTTGTCCTTAAGAAATAAAGGCTTCTTTAGTAAATGGAAGGTGGAAACAAACACAAAGTAAGCTAGTCCTAACTTAGTAAGAATGGAATAGATAAGGCTACCATCTTCTTTCTTAACTTTAACACCTTCCAAGAGAAGTCTAAGAGTCTTGAATTTGGACAAAAAATCTTCAATGGAAGAAAAATTATTGGGGTCCAATGTAAGCAACTCATTTTCGAGTTGATGGGCCCTAATTTCATTTTTAATTCCAAAAACTTTATTGAGTTGTCTCATTGCTTCATCGAGGGTATCAATCTCTGCAATATGCAATCCAAGCTCTGGAAAAATAGACATCCCTATCAAGCCACGTGCTTGATTTTGTTTATTTTCCCATTTGGCTTGTTTATCTTCATCTTTAGGTTTAGACTCTTAGCTTGAGGTTATTCTATAAAGACCTTTACTTCTAAGTAAATCCACAATGTAGGATAGCCATTGCAAATAGTTGGTGTTGTCAAGAATAACGAGGCATGGACTTTCCATTTTAAAAGAAACTGAAGTTGAAGATGTTGAAACTAAGTGTTCCAATGGAAAGAACTCGGAAAATTAGGCCTATTAAAGAAAAACAGCTCTGAAAACGGCTTCTGGATGAAGAAGTTATGGCTTTTTGAAGAAAAGTTACTGAAGATACTGACGAACCACATGAATGTTGGGAAGTGAATGATAATGTTATATTTAAACCTGCTAACCTCCCTCCCCCCACCCTCTTGTTTCCAAACTTAATCTAATTAGCTCACTTTAAAATAAAAAAATATGTAACCCACTTTTATAAATAAGTGAAAGTCACTTTTACAATGGTACTTTATGAACTACCCACTAAATTGTAATTTAAATAAAAGATAAAGAGACTTTAGAATTATTAGTGACTCACTTTTTATAATGGGTGATAACATTTTTACATAAAGTAATTTTAAAACATGAATTACATGTGTTTTTTGTAAAAGTAACTCAACAAAAAGAAAGACTTGAACCCAAGACCTTTATTCTCATCAAATAACTTTGGACCAAGTGAGCTAGTTTAAAAGGTTAGTAATTTTTGGAAAAAACAAAGGGGGGAGGGGGGAGGGTTTGCTCGTTGAAGCTTTGAAGTGCGTGCTTACTTGAAAACCTATTTTTGCCTACACAACAAAAAAACAATCACGCAAACCAAAATGAACACGCAAAAGTATTCCAAGTTTTACAGCTTAAAGTTAGATTTGGCCAGAAACTATACGTTTTCCTTAATGTTTCTGGTTTTCCGAGATCACACTAAGGCACAACAGAAAAGAGCATACGCATGAGAAAAATCCTTTCTTTCTATTTCTGGTTTGCCCAAATCGCACAGAGTCGCAGGGCAGAGAGCATACGCAGAAATGAAAGGTATAGATCTGGTAATAAAAACAGGGAGATAAATAACTAAAACTACAAATCAAGACTGTATACCTCTAGATCTTAAAACTGACGTAACTAGGGCTACCAAAAACCTTTTCGCGTAAAACGAAAGGGGTTCCTCATTGGAACAGATGTTCCTAACACAATAGAGCAATCCTCTCAGCCCGAAAGCGATCAAAATCAGTAGATCTAGGAAACGACAGTCGGATGCAGTTGTACTGCCTTCAGATTTGGATCACCAACAGATGCAGCCCTCAAATAGCTTTGATACCATATAGAAATTTATAGAGTAAGTTCCTTGGATAGAACACCAAAGAACACCGCCCACATACAGATCACAGAGCAGTATGCCAGTATTCTTAACGTGGTTAAAACCCTCAAAGAGGGAAACAATCCATGGTCTGAGCCAACGCGGCCACTTAAGGCAATCTATTAATGTAAAAGAAATAAAATTTACATAAGTTTATCTCATGAACGATCACCTAAAAAATGACCCTCCATGCTCTTTAAATAGAGATTCTGGACCAATTGGGTGTTAAGCCACGGATCACGTGTTGGTAGTACCGAGGAGAGAATGAACCGTCGGATCACTTCATGTCTAGAATATATCGTGACCGTCGGATTGTAAGTTACAAAAAGTACATACTAAAGAAACACACTATACCTAACTATACACTAGACCAAGTTGTACTTAATTATTTCTTATGTGTCGGGATATCCTAACATTAAGTTGTTTGAGATACTTTGATTAGAGACCTTTTATTGGTACTTAATAATAGTGAAATGCAAATCTTAAACAAAATAAATTGTTTACGGATATAAGTGTAAATTCCACAAGATATCAAATAATCCACACTGCCAATTGCTAACAAGAGTTAATCAAGATGGTGATCACGGATTTATGACAGTTTATATCAGCACTACTACTTCAGAAAAATCATATTTACCAATGTATAACAGTAGTGCATAAACCACTCCAAATATGAAAATTACTCAACACATTTAAAAGCATAAAATTTCCAAATTAACCAACAAAGTAAATTAGCTTCTTTAGCACGTTTTACAATGGAGTATTCAGCAATATTTTAGATCTAAAAGATTACAGCAGTAAGTAAAGACAAATCAGCGAGATAAAAACTTCCCAAGCTAGATATCCAATATGCCCAAAAATAGCAAAATGCACCAGAACTTGAGAATTTCAAATTTAGAGCTCTAGGTGAGTTTGTCTTAGCAATTTTCAGATATGATATGATTATTGCAACAGTGAATTTACCACAGATCATCAAATTAACCCAACTAAAAATAGTTGTCCAATACTTCTAAAAATAGAAACTTTTCACCAAAAAAAAATTGAGTTTTTAAAGAATATGATTCAAAAAATTCAAAATTGATAAACTAATTACAGCACTAAGTTAGTTACAGATCAGCGAGTTAAAAATACTAAATATGTTGCCCTGAATATCTAAAAATAGTAAGTTTCTGTTGGGTAAACTGAAAATTCAAATTTTAGTCCTAATTAAGTATATGCTTCAGAAATATTTCAGACTTGAATTTCATAGTTATGCAGTGAATTCCAACAAGCTAAAATGTTAGATCTAGGTCAAATTAAGGATGCCCAAGTGGCCAAAACTTGTGAAAACTTAGATTTTACAATTTAAATTGATTTTGAACGATTAGAGTATGATTTTAGAACCTAGAAATTAATGATTTTATTGTTGTAATGAAAATGAAACAAAATGAGGATTTGGAAGTCAAACCCTAGGCTCAAGGCCTTAAAAATCCCACCGTTGAAAATCATTGAAACTTTGGGATTACCTTGCCGCTTGCTATATATGAATTTTGGGACCTTAATCCTGCAAAACTACCAAGTATTTAGCCTTAAATCTTCAGATTAAGGCTTCAAGCTAATTTTGGGGCAAAAGAGACCAAAATTTGGAGAACAAGGCTAAGGGAGACAAATTTGTGGGGATAAAAGGGCTGGGTTGATAGATCGGGAGCTGAAATGGCAAGAGGCCAAAAACTGAAAACACGTGTCTCGAAAAAAAAACTTATTTCTGGGTCTGAATTTTGTTGTTAAATCTTTAGTGAATGTTCCTGCAAAATTGTCTAAAGACTAGATCTTACCCTTAAGACCCTAGATCTAGCTTTTCTCTTACTTGATTCTTTGATCCAACCCGTAAAAATGAAAATAAAAACACCCAAACCTCATTTATATACAAAATAATAAAAAACCCAAAAGCCAAGTTAGAAAAAATAATTTACAAGTTAGATCTACAAAATTATTCACAAGATTACAAATATACAAGGGTTTTAAAAATTTTAGATTTTTGAGAAAAATATTTTTATAGAGTTTTTTCCAATGTTGCATTAATCGTTATCGGGATAATATCGGCGCGAGGAAAAAATCGGAAAAAAATCGTAATTATCAGGAAATAATCGGAAATAATTGCGAAAAAATCTTTTGGTACAAAAATATTCATTTTTGTTTCATTTTTTTCAATTTTTTTAATATCTAAACCATCTACAACATAAAATAAATACATTGACACATAAATATGATAAAAGAACTAATATATAAGATGTTTAAGATCATTTCTAGTGCTAAAATCACACATAACAATGTTACTTGGGAGCGGGAGCGAAAGCGGGGAACGAGAGCGAAAACGAGAGCGGAAGCGACATTTTCAGAAGCTCCCGGTTTGGGAACAAATCCAGGAGCGATATTTTATATTTTTTAATTTTTGATACATATATGTCCAAAAAAACATGTAGAATGATGAATTAGATATAAAAAAACATTAAAAAAAAAAACATAGATTGATCATTGAACCATATCACATCAATCATCTAGAAGTTATAATCTTCATCAACCATGTCCACAAGTTAGTAACATACATATTACAACTACAACATATTGAGTCTCGTGAATCATGATTCATCAAATTCAATCTTAAAGTTTCAACTTCAAGCTTTTAAAATTGAAAATTCAATATATAACATTTATCATCATTGATCACCAAAGTTCTACTTGTAAGCTAAGTTTAACCATTACAAGAAATAATATCTTAGATATTTCTAAGTTCTAACCTCTAACTGTTAACATGAAATGAAATGTTATAAAATGAAACATGAATATTGAAATGAAATGAAACAACTTTAGTCTTTCACAAAGCATCATATTCATAATTCACAATCATTACCAATGAGTTATAATTGCCAACTTCAAACTTCAAATTTTCATTGTCACAGTCATATATTGTTTACAAAAAATATCATTATGATATGAAAGAGTCAAGGACTCAAGACTCAACAATTATGAAAACTAATAGAAACTACAAAAGACAAGTAAATTGTAAATCTACATGTGGCCCTTGCCACGAGAGTCTCCAGTAGTATAAGCAGGTCGTGGTGGTCTTCTAGGAGTCTCCCGCACAGACCAACAACCAGAACTAGAAGGCACATGCTTTCCACGTGAGAGTGTAGATGGAGGTGGCGACAACAAAGGAACAAGACTCAGAACTCGAGCACTGCTACTGGATGGTGGAGGTGGCATGGCTGCTGCAGCTGCTTCATCTTCATCCCTTATAAGTTCCTCTTCCAATTCTTCAAGATGTATAGTGCCATCCTCCAAATTGTCTTCCTCTGGGTGGTTATCCCAAATTTTATATGTGGGATTCTCATAAGCCCAATCACAATAATGACTCAACAACCTCAAGTTGTAGTGCAACAAACCAAGCTTTCTGCCCGGTTTTCATTGAGTCTGTTTCTTTTCACATTATGTATGAAGTTGTAGGTGCTCCAACACCTCTTTGCAGAAGAAGTATTTACAACCTATGATAGAACTTTTTTTGCCAATTTTGGCAAAAGTTCCTGGCCACCATATGTTTCCCACCATGTGAGAGAATCAAATCTGTCTTTGTCTTCCATTGCATGGAAGTTACCAAACAAACCAGTGCCACTGAAGTATTTGCCTATTTCAAGGCACACAGTTGCACATTCCTCCCTATCAGGTATCAACTTTTCTAATGCTTGCAAATATCCACTAGTTACCTCTGCATCTAAATGGGGTTTGATCCTAATCCCACCCCCTAGTGTAGGTTGGCCCAACCAAGATGTAGAGTAGTATTTTGGCGTAAGGATATACGCCAAGCAATGTAGTGGAATATTAAGTTTATTCCATCGTTCACACACACAATCATGAATCAATTTGTACAAGTGAGGATCTCTGTTATGAATAGTATCTTTTATTTGCCCCAACATGGTATCCATCTGCTCATACACCTTGCCAATCACTGGTTTATCTATATCTGCAAACCGAATCATGTGATAAATGGGCTTGGTGAAATCTAATACTTGCCTCACACTTGTCCAAAACTGACCATCAAGAGCGGCCTCCTCCACCAGTTCAAAACCTCGCCTGTCAACTACATTTGTAGCCCTTCCCTTTAATACCTGCCAATGTAGACTTGATACCATGCTAGCCAATGACTCTCTTACCTTCAAAAGGCGCCTGAAGGTGAGGTAATAGCTACCAAATCTGGTCTTCACAATCTTCAACAACTCCAATCTTGAGTGACTGTGGAAAAGGCCATGGGTATTGCTATGATTTGTAATAAATTTTATCATTTGTTTGCCTTTCTTGTACAAATCACCAATCCATTTGTATTGTGCATTTTTGTTGTTGACAACATCATGCATGAGAAGGTTCAATGTGTGAACCAAACACCCAGACCAAAATATGTTGGGGTATTTATCCTCAATAATTGCTCCCACTGCCTTACAATTAGGAGCATTATCAGTGATGACTTGGATGACATTGTATGGCCCAATACGATCAACTGTTTCAAGTAATGCTTCTGCAATGTTGATGGCGGTCTTGAACTTGTCTGAGTAATCATGTGCAATTAGAAAGATGGCACCACTAACAGACACAGCAAGAACACTTATCAATGGCTTACCTTTTACATTTGTCCATCCATTAGATACAATGGACACCCCGTGGTCAGTCCAAGAACTTGTCATTCTATTCAAAGAATGTGATATTTTTGCCTTTTCATGATCAAGGCCAACAGTTCTTGCCTTGTCATACCCAGGGCTCTTGTATCCTTTAGGGGCATCATTTATGGCAGAAACCATTTCGTGCCAATAAGGTAAGCGAAGAACATTGAATGGTATCCCACATGCATAGAGAAACTTGTAAACCTTTGAATCCACATCATTTCTACACCCCTCATCAAGGAAATCTGATATGGTTCTACGCCTTAAAGCTAATGACCCTGTGCCTCCATATCCACTGCCTTGGGAGGATGTTGAAGGAGTTCTTTGTGCTTGTGATTGTGAGCTTGGTTCAAAGAAACCCCTTGATTTTTTTGATTTGTATTGGGCTTCCTCCTCTTCCCTTATGTATTTGGCTCTATCTGCTACTGACACAGCTGCACAAGTTTTGATTCCTATTTGTTTATCTCCATCCCATGGCCTTTTCCCGCAGAGGTGTTTTCTGGCACAAGTGTATGAACCTATGTAATTATTGTTGCAATGGGGGCAACGAAATTTAGTGGTTCCACCCCCTTTCCCTGCTTCAGGCCTGTTAACATATTTCCACAATGGGGTTTGGTCTTGTTTAGTCTTTTGAGAGTCATGTTCACCCTCCTCCAGCTCCTCTTCACCGAGGTTTTCATCAAATCCACTTTCTCTAGCTTCTTCATCCCCCTCTTCATTTTGGCCCCTCCATTTCCTACTCTCCAGCACCATAATAACCAGAAAAGGGACCAAGAAGAGGAAAATGCCAAGAAATATAACCAGGTCCATGATGTTTGATATTTGTAGGCTTTCGAATCTACAAAATTTAATGGGAATGGGAATAGGAATGAGAAGATTTATTTAATTTATTTAATTTATTTAGATTCATGATATTTTTACTAAATAAACTAAACTAAACTAAATTAAACTAACTAAACTAAACTAAATTACTAAATTACTACCTAACTAAGGTTTAAAATACTAAATTACTAAGTTACTAACCTCCTTGCACGCCTACTCCTTGCTCCTCGGTGCTCGCTCCTCGCTTCTCTTCGCTCCTTTGCTCAATCTCCTTTGCTCTCCTCAACTCATTCAAGTCACAATGAAATATTCTTTTTGCCCCCCAAGTTGTTTTAAAACAATTTTTTTTTAAATGAAATTTTTTTCGCGTCCGCGGAAATTTCTTCGCGTGATTCGCTCCCGGCGTCGTGCGCGTCACTCCCGGAGCGAAAATTAAAAGCTTGGGAGTGATCGCTCTCGAGCTTTAATTTTCGCTCCGAGAGCAACGGGAGCGACGCTCCCAAATTCGCTCCCAATTTTGGCAAGGAGCAGAAATTTTTTTATCGGGAGCGCGCTTCCAAGCTGCTCCCGCCCAGAGCGCAAATTGGGAGTGGGTTCGAATGGGGGGGGAGCGCTCCACCGCAACTCTGACACATAACATTGAATCATGTCCTGAATAGTAAGTCCTAACTCTTGAGTCCCAACTCAGCCTCAAAATATCAACAAAAAATATAATAATGTATCTCATCATGTCATAATGTCATATACAATAAAATCAAGAAAATAACTAAAATATAATCCTATTGATTTCCTCTGCCCCTCTTGCGAGAAAATGCCACAGCTTTCCCTTTCCCTCTAGATGTAGATGTTGGTGTCCGTGCTGGTGGAGTTGGCAATGGAGTCTGATGTGCTCTAGAAGCTGAAGAACTAGAAGTAGGAGCTATAGGAGGTAGACCACGTCCTCTACTGGTGGCAGGGGTAGCCCGGGCAAGTGATGTCACCTCCTCCTCCTCCTCCTCCTCCTCCTCCTCCTCCCCCTCCACTACATCCTGCACTAACCAATCATCAGCAGACTCCATGAGAGGCCTCTCGACCCCAACCCTCCATGCAACAGTGGTGTCAGTCCCATCCCATGAGATGGCCTCCACATCAGGTGTCCTCTCAAGTTGCCTCACCCACAATCGAAGATTGTAGTAGACGTAGACCATGTATTAGTCGTAGATCCAACCTGTACAAAGTCATGAATAAAAAATAATTATAAAATTATATATATTGTTAATGAATTCAAAATTTATTTTTGAAATTTGCATATTTTAAATTTTTAAGTGTTAACTGTTGCGCTTCTTGTTGTGTATTTTTTCAAATACACTTCAGTTGCGCTCACATCCTGAGGAGCTACATGTTTGGCTGAGAATGCGAATGGCAAGCTTTTGCAGAAAGGGTACCCTGCCACCATGCATCTACAACAAAATTACAAATAAAATTTTAAATAAACATAAGAAAAAAATGGAATTTGAAGAGACAATGAAATTTGAAACAAAGTTACAAACTAAAAAATACCTGGCATTTTAATCGTCCTATTAATGACAGCCATCTCAAAGCCAAATGTGCCACCTGCCATCCTATATGTCTCAATTTCTTTAGAGATCTCTATACGTTCTGCTGGAGATCGCACCATCTTCTGGACACAGGATAAGAATCCATCCATTATCTCAGCATCAAATATAAACCCACATGCGTAAGAAAATGCAGAGTTCAGGAAAAGCCCAGCAGCATGAATGGGACTATGGACTGTGTTGTTCCATCGCTCATCAATCACTCCCCATAGGAGTTGTCTCTAAAACCCATCATCTCCCTTATCATCATAGTGGGCCCGAATGGATTCTTTGGCCTATCCATGGCCTCATACAAATAGTCCATTGCGGGCTTCTCACCATCAACCAACCGAAAAACCTTTACCAAAGGTTCAGTAACGACGCACACTTCCTGCACTCCCGCCTAGAAGTCTTCCTGGTATGAAACTAGTCTGCATACGGCCTCTCCCTCTAGTTTGCGGCTCATTGGCAAAGCATGCCACTCCTTTGAAGGAAACATTCTCTTTACACCCCACATAGAATTCAAGAGAGATTGAAGAGATATGAAACTGGTGGCAAACCGTGTAATGGCGAGGCGCACCAACTCTTTGTTGTTGGTAAATCTTCTCATCAAGCTAAGCACAGATGTATGGTTATATATAAATTTTGTAATGCTTTTGGATGAATCAACAATATCTTTGACAAAGGGAATTTTCCCTATGTCCTCCAACAGCAAATCAATATAGTGTGCAACACAGGGTGTCCAAAATAAAGTAGGATGCCTGTCCATAAGCATCCTGCCAGCAGCAACATAATTTGTAGCATTGTCCATTATGACTTGGACAACATTTTCTGCACCCACCTCCAAAATAAACACATCTAGCAAATCACATAAAGTTCTTGCATCTTTGATTTGTGCAGATGCATCAACAGATTTGATAAACATAGTCCCCTTGGGACAACTAACTAAGAAGTTTATAAGGGTTCTCCCCTTTTGGTCTGTCCAACCATCTGACATAACAATGCATCCTGTTTGTGCCCATGATGCCCTAAAATCCTCCAATCTTTGGGTGCAGTCAAGCTTTTCATTTTGAAGAATCCGGCCTCTGAAATCATGATAAGAAGGGATTTTGTACCCTGGGCCAACACTTGCAATAGCATCAACAGCAGGCTGGAAAAATGGATTATTCCTTACAATGTTGAAAGCAATATCACTCGAGGAGAAATTTTGCCAGCGACTTGTCAGCTTGTCCTTTCTTAGTTCTTTTTAGCATTGAACTGATAGATGGTTGTGAACCAGGTGTGATTCGAGGAACAAAAAAAGATCTGGCAGCTATCGGGTTGGTTGATGCTACAGTAGAACCAGTGCCACTTGCTTCAGCTGACTTTTTTAGTTGCCTCTTGTTTTCTTCTTTGGCCTCTCTATTCTAGTCTAAAGTTTCCAATGCTTTCATGGCTCTTTGGATGAGTTCAGGATTTGTATTTGAACAAGGCCCCACATCAAATCCAGGGATTTGTGCAAAGTGATACTTTAATCTGTACACCCCCCCAGACATAGGGTGGCCACACAACTTGCAAGTCAAGTTTAGTCTATCATTTGGAGCTTTAGGTTCACCATATTCCCAGAAAGGATCCAATTTTCTTGGCATGTTTGTTTTTTAATTTTGAAGTTGAAAACTTAAATGGTGTTTCGGTGAAGTTGTGAACCTATGGGAAAATAAGGATTACAATTTAGTATTTACAAGTTACAAATTTACAATTTAGTATTTTAATTTTTAATTTTTACATTGTATAAAAACTAAAAAAAATTACATATATTTTTAAAAACCCCATTCCAGAATCCAAACCCAACCAAAAAAAAACTAAAAAAAATAAAACAATACATCAAAAACCCCATTCTAGAATCCAAACCCAACCAAAAAAACAAAAAAAAAATTACATTGGGCAAATTTCATAAACCCCATTCCAAACCTAAGTTACCCATCCAAAAACAATGCTTAAAAACAATGAAAACAAAAAAAAAAAAATTGGTGCCCATACCAAGTTACCCAACCAAAAACAATGAAAAAATAGAAAAACAATGTTTAAAAACAATGAAAACAAAAAAAAAAAAAAATTGGTTCCCATACCGTTTCTATGGAGATAATTAGTCTCCTCCTCTTGATTTTCTCCTCTAAGCACTTGAAAAATCTCCAAACCCTCTCCAAGCATTATCTCCAAACCCTCTCCAATGCTCCTCTGCCCTCCGCGCGCCTAACTGTGCAAATGAAATGCCAAAAAACGAAAATTTCATTATAAAACCTTGCTGCCCCTATGATCCGCAATAAAATCGGAAAAAATCGCATAAAAAAAATTCGCGAGTATAACTCGCGATAATATCGGCAGCGGGAAAAAATAGCGATAATATCGCAATATTATCACGATTTTAACAACACTGGTTTTTTTCCTTCGAAGAATGGCTAAAAATACTTTAAAACCCCAATGTATACTATAGCCATAGCAAATATTTAATCCACCATATAAATATTTGGAATCCAAGAAACAGTGATTCTTGCCCAAGTTTGTGAACTTGGAGGCCAAGGACTAAAATACCTACAAGCACTATGAATTTATCTCAAAATGATTTGTTAAATCACATGGGGAATCAAACCACTTAAGATTAGCCCAAAACTATCAATAGTATGGTTCTATTTCCATCTAATGAAAAAACAAATCTTACCAATATTCAGCACAACATAGAGATGCTCGTAGTCAGCAAATATCACAAATCAATAAGCAAGAACACCTTTGCACCCCAAAGTTTTTATTATGATTGAAAAAATAGTTCTCAGTGGGACAATAGTTACTAAGTTGCTTCAGCAGAAATTTTCTAGCCAAAGATCAAGATGACTAGACTCAACTGACTCTCTAATTTATAGATAAATCCTCAAAATGGAAAAATAGCAGCTAATTTCTTTGATCCTTCTCAAAATAATCTTCATCATTGATAAACACTTCAAAATCTTTTAATCTTGGCCTTCGATTTTTTTATTTTCGAGAAATTTTCGAATTTACCATTTAATTCCATTTTAATTAGCTCAAAACTAATTATTTAGAGCTAATATCCTCAAAAATTTGACTAACTTAACCACCAAGGTCCAAGGGTCCAAATTTTCTTGAAAAGACAATATTCCCTTGGTGGAGGACCTTTAAAAATGTATTCTTTTAAGACCCACAAATTTTTCCATTTGGAGAATTTATTTTCTTAAAACAATTTAACTTGACTTTAATTAATTAATTTTCTAGCTTACGATTTAATTTTATTTCACCAGAAAAATTAATTAACTTACATGAGGGGATTAATTATTTTTCCGACCCTCTAATACATATGATTTTTCATTTACAAGACTCGGAGAAGTACACATTTGTCTTAGACTCTCAAGACACAACCAATTTGCGATTCAATATGATCTAGTAAACCAAGTGATTTGTAGTAAAATAATTAAGCCAATTAGCTTAAATTATTCCCAAACCAATTTTACATCAAACTAGGACTCACTTGATAGTTCGACAATAAATTTCACCTTAGATTTCGAGGTTTAAGCTGGAGGGAAAAAATGCTTCTGATTAGCCGTGTCGAAAAACATAGGTAATCAGTGAGATTAAAAAACCTCCTATGATGGAATTCATCATCAAATTATAGGTTTACCTAGGTTGCTACATAGATTCAAGGTTTTACTAAGATCATTTACAATATATAACTTGCAGAATGGGATGACCATGACACACAAACTGTTGATATGTGATCTGATCCTTGTTGAAAAAGTTGGTACTTTCATTTCCTTGGAACTTTGACAATGTGAGTGCAATAGGTCCACAGACATCATAGTGGATCCTTTCAAGAACTACATGTGCTTTGTTGTCCCGACCATGGAATGTGGATTTTGTGTACTTCCCCATGGTACATCCTTTGCATACATCTTGACGCTCCAGTGATCCTTTGGGGAGGCTTGTGGTTATTTGTTGCATGATCCTCAGGGCGCCATGATGCAAATGGCCAGGTCTTTTGTGCCAAAGTTCATTGACAACGTGGCTCTGCACCTTCTCCGCCTTTGTGCTTAATGTAGCACAGTGTTCCACAGGTTCTTCACACGAACCCTGATCTGCTTCACCTATCCCGTGGCTATGTGTCTCAAAATTCTCTACCTTTGTTGAAGATCACACCATAACCACAGTCTTCCAAAACTGCAACATAAACGAGATTTTTCTTTAGGCCCAGAACGAAAATGACATCCTTGAGCCTGAGGGGGAAGCCTAACTCCCTCTGAAAAGTGACTATATCAATCCTGGTAGCGCTATACCTTTCGTCGTCCCCCATCTCGATGTGCATCTGCAAATCTTTTTCTTCCAAGTCACTGAAAAAGTCTCTACACCCTGTCATGTGGAATGATGCACCTAAGTCCAAGTACCACACACTCCCCATCATTGTGTTGGCCATGCATGCAATGAGGGTAAAGTCAAGCTTGAATTGTGAAGCCAAGGCTTCACCTGTCGCTCCTCCTCGGGTCTTTTTGCTTTCCTTTTTGTGTGGACACTTCATGGCATAGCAACTGAATTCATCACAATGGAAGCATTGAATTTTGGACAAATGTTTCTTCTTGCCCCCTTGGCTGGATTCTAGTTTAGATTGAGATTTCTTCCCTTTTCCCTTATTTGCCTTTCCAGCCAATGCAAAGTTTTCTTCATCCTTGCCCTTGGATGAAGTCCCATCTATGGTATTCCGCCTTATTTCCTCTTGTAGCAAATCAAACCATAAGCATTCCCAATTCGGCAGTTTCTCCCTCCCATTCACCGAATCTTGATAGTTATGCTAGCTCTTGGGAAGGCCCAGCAGGGCTAGGCTTACCAAGTCGTCTTCAAGGACAGTAACACCAACCCCACCAGGTTCATCACGACACTGTGTAAACTTGCTCAGATACTGTGGAATTGTGTCATTCTTCTACATCTTGATACTTCAAAGTTTATCCTTGAGCACCAGCTTCTTGTGGTCACTATTATTCTCGAACAATTTTACCAGTGCTTTCCACATTGCAAACAGAGTTTCTTTTCCGTGGAGATTTGAGACAATGTGATCCCATACTCCCCCCAAGATTATTCTCCTCGCCTTGGCTACATCTTTCTTCCACTGAGCAAGGTTTTGGGCATCAAATGCTTATGGTTATGCAACATCTGACTTGATGTATTCTAACAATCCATTGTCATCCAATACCGCCTTCATGAGATCCTTCCATGCAACAAAATTAGAGGTGCCTTCCAAGGAATACTCTAGCCTTAGTCCATTGAAGGCCATCTTCTCAGCTCTGAAGAAATCTTGCTGCATTGAGCTCCAAAATCAAACCTCCTGAGAACAACTTCAAATTCCTACTCTAATGTGAATCCTGCTCTGATACTACGTAGAAATTACGATGTAGATTTTCAATTGCTCATTAAGTTTTAATCAAAATCACAAGACACAAACCTACTCTACTGTTCTGCAAACATTAATTCACAATCTAGAACAAAAATGTTAGACATGCAAATAAGAAATAACACACATGCAACAAGTATTTTTCTTGGGAAAAGCAAACTGTTAAAAACCCCAATGCTTGCTCGCATTAAATCAAAAGAATAGATATGTATTGCAATTGCTTTGCTCAACTGAGCACACCCTGCAAGTGCATAACCTATCTCTCTTCTCACTAAAAGGCTCTGACCCAGACTTAGTCAAATTTGGCCTCTACTTGAGCTCTTATTTCCTTGCATTGTATCTTCGGATTGTGGCTTCTATCTAACTCGGAACTTATAACAATGCCCAGATTTCATCTAACTATAGCATTGATCTCGATGATACATGCTTGTTTGACTACCTACGAATTGTCTCTATTTCAGACTTTGTAGTTCTCTGATTGGACGATAAACAGTGATGCAAAGTACTTCGGATCTTTTGTTGAGACAGTGAATAGGACCTCAGACTATGTCAACAGAACCTTAGACTATGACTTAGAAGTTTGATTGGGTTGCAACAGGACCTTCGACTATCATGTGAAATAGCTCAGACTATATATGACAGTGCCTCGGACTACTGCCAAAGCTCCTTCCTCCAATGCAATGCTCAAACTTCATTTCAATTCTTGATTGGACAGTGCTCGGATACTTGAAGACTACAATGACTTTGATCCTAGACAGTGGCTCAAAGTCCTAAAGACGTTTATTAGAGCAACAAGAGAAGATCAAAATAAGGGCCCGAACAGAAGTAAACTCATAGACTCAGAAGACAAGTGCACAGTGAAGTCAAGCACAAAAACACAGTGAAGTAATCCTGAACTAGTGAGGACAGTGAGACCTTCAATGAAGACAGTCAAGTTGAACAGTGAAGCACTTCAAGTAAGTTATATTTACACTCTATTAATAACAACAATATTGGTGTCCTTGGAGTTGGTGCTCCTAAACTCAAGGTTGGTGCCTTGGATAGATAGGGTCGAAGCCTCATCAAAACCAAGTTGGAGCTTGGGAACATATTTATATTGTATACAATTCCTTTTTTATTAATAATACAATTATTATACTTTGATTTGATTTAAATTGTGAAGAATCTAGCGGGTAAAATAACAATTGGAAAGAAATATTGATTCACCCCCATCTCAGTATTTCCAATTATTAGTATCAGAGTCAGCTTCTTCATAATCAACCTAACAGCTAGAAGAAGGATTCTTAGTCACAATGAAAAATCAAGAAGTGTCGAGAAGGGTTCCTTTGTTCGATGGCACAAATTTTGGTTTTTGGAAAAAAAGAATGTCCTTTAGTTTTGAATGGGTACACTGCTCCTTCTACTCTTCCCACTGACCAAGACGAAAGGAAAGCTTACATTGCAAATGCCAAAGCCTTAAATTCCATCACTAGTGGAATCACTGATTATGAATTCACAAAAGTCATGAATTGTGACTCGGCCAAAGAAGTATGGGATAAGCTGGTTAGCTTATACAATGGGGGCTCCAAAGTTAAGAAGGAAAAGCTTCAAACTCATAGAGGGCAATTTGAAAGTCTTAAAATGGATGATGATGAAGTAGTCAACTCTCTTAAAGGATTGGAAGAAAAGATTTTAGAAAGCACTGTTGTTCAAAAGGTCTTAAGATCTCTCCCAGACAGATTTGACTCCAAAGTAAGTGCTATAGAAGAAATGAAGGACCTAAATACCCTCAAGATGGATGAACGTCATGGAATCCTCATTGCTTATGAGATGTAGGAATTTACAGGGTAAGTTCCTCAAATAGAACACCAAAGGACACCACTCACAAATAGATCACAGATCAATACACCAATATTTTTGATGTGGTTAAAACCCTAAAAGAGGGAAACAGTCCACGGCCTGAGTCAATGCAGCCACTTTAGGCAATTTATTAATTGTTAGCCTCTCTCATAAAACAATAATAAATCCAAAAAATAAATTAATTAATTAAATATTCCAAGTTAGGAATTTGTGCCTAACTCTTGGGTTGTTCCTCTAAGATAGGAGTTAGTTTAGGTAACTCCTATATTGGTGTGTGTCTGGTGAAAAATTATCTCAACCAAAGGAGAAATTATCTGAACCAAAAGTGTCTAAGATAGCACGCACTATCTTGAGAACACTATCTCTCATCTATTTGTTTGCAACACTATATTCAATTAGTTTTAAGAATGAAAATGAGAGTGAGAATACCTGAGGAAGCATGAGGCTTCAGCCTTTTTCTGCCAATATTTTGTGTCTGGTTTTTATGTGTGTTTTCTATAATCTGTTTCAGTTAATTTCATTTTTCAATATGTGGTATCAGAGCTATGTTAGACCTGTGTGAGGCTGCATCGAGGCTGCATCCAAAGCCGTGAGCCTGCAAGTTATTTGTAAGGCGGTTGTTGTAGCGTGAGCGTGAACCTGTAACAAAAAGGCCAAAACCATTGAGGGGCGAGAAGACGAATGCATCTGAGACGATCTCAGCAGATCTATGTCATCGGGTCGTGTTGGTAACATGGATTACATATTTGATTTGTTTGCATACTACAGTTTTGGTTTATCGAAGAGCAATGTAACCTGCATTTGTATTGTGGGCAATCGAAATTTGCAAGGAGCGGAGATCTCTATGGAGGACTTGTGCATAGAACAATATTCAGCTTATGCATAAGACCTATAGCATGACTTATGGAGGTAATTGACAGCTACCAGAGCGTTGAAGAAGAGTTGCCATGGAAATTGCAGTCTTGAGATCCAGAGGGTCATCATTGCCAAATCTTTCGAAGAGGATGACATGATTTATGCTTGAAGACAAATAAATTCCACACGGCCTGTGTCTGCACCAGTTAGTGATGAAGCTCCAGTTGAGGTCATTGATACCAAATTTATTGGGCCCGACCCGAATGAATGCATTCTAACCAATTAGATTCTAAACTTGAAATGGCCTGGCAATGTGACTGGTGGATTTTGACTAAGCTCCGAGGATCTATTGTTTAAGATTGTCAATCGATCGAAGAAGGGATTTTGCCCCAAGGCCCGTAGAGATTGGTCGATTGATGGAATAAATAAGTGGTGCTTTGGCTCATTGCAATTTTGTGTTTAATTTTCAATTGCTTCCATGTTTTTTCTGTGCAATTTCATCATTGTGGCCCTCGGCTGCATCACTTAGTATTAGACTAGCTTGCTCCATGTGAGAGCAGATAACTTTAATTGTTCCGCAGAGTTGTTGAATGAGAAGAGTTGACTAATTAATGGAGAGCTATTGCTAATGGAGGATTTGTGCTGCAATCGAATAGATTTTATGTAAGAGACATAAAGCCAACTGGTGATAAGTTTGGGTTTCTGCCTTTTCTGCAGTTCATCTCCATTCTAATTTTGTCCTCCATTTGGTTCTCTTCCTTGCCAAGGATTCTAGCAGTCATGTCATAGCCAAAGCATTCACAATGAAGGCACCTGCGTTCATAAACAAGTGTAAAGCCACCTTTGGAAGCAACTTGCGTAAGGAAGGCCTGCGCTAGATTTCCAACGTACAAGAAATTGGAGGACTAGCATACAACAACATATACGTTGTGTTTCTTTCACAATACAACAATGTGACAAGCTACTTGACCAGAACCTTCGTGGAGAACTTGCTTGAAATCGCTGCTATTGAGTTTTGAGCCTGTGTTGGTTGCCTATTATGTCGGCGTCCCAAGAGTTACTTCTTCGTGGCTGCGTTACTTCCAAAGGTACAACACATGTCACTAAAGGAAAGCGTGGAGTTGTTTTAATTATCCGCATAGCACCTGCAAGTAATGTTGAGTTTCATTAAAGCGTTGATGGATTGATTCAAACCATGCCATTGAAGTGAATGCCCTCCAACTATTCTAGCTTTCACATCCGTCAGGTAGATCAAATTTTCAAAGTCAAAACATTTTAAAGCACTCTCAATGGAGTAATATTTTTAAGGTTTTATGCTTGGGAAAATGTGCATTTCCAAAACGTGAGTTTATAACTTTTTACTTGTATTTTTCTTAACCCTTATGCATAAAAAAAAAAAAGAACGAGTGGAGTAATGTGAAGCGGAGATTTTATTATGTTTGAGTTTTAAGTGGGCATAAGTTAACTAAAGTGTTTTTTGGAGAGATAAAGAGTGGATAATATTTTTTTAATTTTTGTAGTGAGGTATGCCGTTTAATGTGTAAAAAAAAAATTGGAGTGCTTTTGGGAGATATAAGGAGTGACATAAGAAAGAAGATGAGTGGATAAGGTGCATCTTTTGTAATTTTGGAGTGATAAGTGAAGATTTAAAAAAAAAAAATATGAAGCTCATCATTGTATTTTTGAAGAAAGCTTTTTAGCAGAGTATACTTTTATTTTTGAAGACAAGGGGTTGTGTGAAGGTGAAAGTTGATGTAATTCACTGTTTAATAAAGACATTTTTTGTGGTGATTGTGTCCTAGATCCGCCCGAAATTGAATAAGGGGATCTTAGGTACACGAAGTGTGTGTTGATAATGGTGCATGCTTCATGTTGTTGTTTTTTGATTTGTGTCTAGTTTTGACACATAAATTATCTGTTTTAACACACATAAAGTTCAATGCAAATAAGCACAACACTTGTAACGAAATAGCTGCAAGGAAGGATAACTAAACTCAACACATGCATTTGCGTCACTACAACAAATAATCAAAGTTTTCAACATCAGCATTCTACCTCAACAAACAAATTCACTCAATACAATCAAGTTCATGAATCTGCAGACTCTGGCATTTCAAAGCAAAGTCTACATCACTACAATCAAGTTAATGAATCTGTAAACTTCAACATTTCAGAGCACAGTCTACATCAACATTATTGAACTTGTAATCAAACTCAAATCACATTGAAATTGTAAGGGTGCATTCTCGGTTGAAACCGACACCCAAGTCTTCAATTGAGTCAAATTGAATTCATTGTAGTCAGTCGTTAAATCATTAAGCGTTTTTTGGGTGCATTTTCGACAGTGTTGGACACCCTTCCTTTAAGGGAATCAAGTGAGTCCACGAGTTTTAACTCTAAATGAAACAAACAACAAGTTCACATCTCCTACAAGCGAGCGTGAGTATTCATTCAAACAATTTGCATCAAAACAGTACAAAGTTCAAACCTTCAAGCGAGCCAAAGTGAAGTTCATTGCAACAACCATCAAAGCAACCAAACAAGTTCAACTCTAACACCAATCAAGCAAGTTGAGATCGACATCAAGTGAGCGTGGCTATTCATTCAAGTGAGCGTGAAGTCATCAAGTAAGGCAAGTGAGCATTCATGCAAATACGATCATCATCAAGCGAGCGTGAATTCCAGAGTTTAAGCAAGAAAGTTCTACAACTCTAGCAAGTGTTCCCAGCAAGTGCAATAAGCAACAAATCAAGCGAGCGTGCCATTCAAGTCCCATAGCAAGCGAGTCTGTCATTCAAGTAACAAAATCAAGTGAAACAGTTCAAAGCACGACATCTACGACAAGAGAGCCTGATTTCAAGTGAGCAAGTTCAGATGGCGCAACATATTCAGTTGTTACACATTCTTCACAGTTTGATCATCTCCAGTGATGAAGACATGGTGCACATCAGCAAAGAAACTCTTGCTAATCTTTCATGGCATCTACAACAAACACATGAAACCCTTGAGTTTCTTCAACTAGAGTCGCAACTACAAAGAGATGAGCTGCAACAAAAGAGTGCTTCTTCCAAGTCATTCAACCATACAGATGAAGATAAAGATGTTGATTCCAAATCACTCATCCAAACAACTTCAAGTGTCGAAGTTGTTCATGATCAAATTCAAATTTCTTCCAAACCCATCATCAAGCCCTGGGAAGAGATTCAAAATAACAAGAATCGACGAGGCTTAGGATATGTCATTGATGACACCAACTTACATATCCCAGATTATTCCAAGCCAATAAGTTCATCAGTGCAGGATTTCTTGCACAACACACCTCAGCAGGTTCTGAGAAAGTTGCAGACAAACAGAATTGCACACAACCTGAAGTTGATGTCCAACCAAAATGTTCTGATTGTCAAAGAACCGGTCATATGGAATATCAGTGTTTTGATCTCCATCCTTGTCGCCATTGTGGCAAGCCCAATCATTCCTAAGAAAAATGTCACAACCAACAAAAATCAGCCAGATTGAAGATACATTATGAATGGATCGATCCTTGGGAATGGTCATCCACAGCCAAAAGATTGTCTCAGTTCTACAACCGACTACAATCACACATAGTGTAGCCAGCAGTGAACCAATGATGGCACTCTCATGCAGTTGAACGAGGGAGTACAACAGTGAAACTCTCCTACACCTGAAGGGGGGGAGTTCAAATATATTTTGGAGAAGACTGTCTCTCCATTCAGCTGACAAAGGGGGGAAAATTCAATGAAATTGACAAGTGGTTGTCAGACTGAAAGTCTCGACAACATCAGCGAAGCAGCGAATGGGCATCTTCATCAGCCAGTGGGCATTTGTCATCAGCAGTGAGCATCGGCAAATTCGCTAGTGGGCGATGGACAGCCAAAGCAGCAGTGAGCAGCTTTCATCATAGCAAAAGCAACATTGAGTTGTTTTTCGACATCTTCAGCCAGTGGGTGATCATCATCAGCAAATACGCCAGTGGGCGTTCATCAAATTGTGTCAGTGGACACCGGACGCTGTTTTCAAGCAAAGGACAGTTGGATCCTTTTGCGGCTTGGCACATGATGGAGTTGTCAAGCGTCCTTCTGAGATGAATTAGTCATGCAACTGACTCAGTCTCTTCATATTGTAGTTTCTTCAGCATCCAGATTTGGCAGTTTTTTCAAGCAATGTTTTTGAAGATCAACATGAGAACTTGGAAGATGGTTCCTCGTTCTTACTTTGGATTTATCATTGAAGGGGGGAATGTTAGCCTCTCTCATAAAACAATAATAAATCCACAAACTAAATTAATTAATTAAATATTCCAAGTTAGGAATTTGTGCCTAACTCGGGTTGTTCCTCTAAGATAAGAGTTAGTTTAGGTAACTCCTTTATTGGTATGTGTCTGGTGAAAAATTATCTCAACCAAAGGAGAAATTATTTCAACCAAAAGTGTCTAAGATAGCACGCACTATTTTGAGAACACTATCTGTCATCTATTTATTTGTAACACTATATTCAATTATTTTTAAGAATGAAAATGAGAGTGAGAATACCTAAGGAAGCATGAGGCTTCAGCGTTTTTCTGCCAATATTTTGTGTCTAGTTTTTATGTGTGTTTTTTGTAATCTGTTTGAGTTAATTTCATTTTTCAATATTAATGTAAAATAAAGAAAACTTAAATAAGCTTCTCTCATGAATGGTCACCTTACAAATGACCCTCCATGCTCTTTAAATAGAGATCATGGACCAATCGAGTGTTAAGCCACGGATCAAGCGTCAATAATACTGAAGAGAAAATAAACCGTCGGATCACTTCGTGTCTAGAACATATCGTGACTGTCGGATTGTAAGTTACAAAAGTACATAGTAAAGAAACACACTTTACCTAACTCTACACTAGACCAAGTTATACTTAACTATTTCCTATGTGTCGGAATATCCTAACATTGGTGTGATAATCAAAGTGCCATTTAACTATGCAAAGATCCAGTCCAACATCAACGCGGCAAACACATTGAACTACACATGCACTTCATCAGAAAGCTCATTCATGACCATGTTCTTGAAGTGCAATATTGTTCAACTAATGATCAAGTTGCAGACATTTTTACAAAGGCTCTCACAGAGGCGAAGTTTACTAAACTTCGATTTATGGTTGGAGTTCAGGAAGTTGTCATTAAGGGGGGATAGGCTCTAATGCCTCATTCCTTCAACTATTATGTCATATTTGTACATCCTTCAATCCTATCCCAAGTTGTTCTTAAGGGGGGATGTTAGGATATTCCAACACATAGGAAATAGTTAAGTATAACTTGGTCTAGTGTAGAGTTAGGTAAAGTGTGTTTCTTTGCTATGTACTTTTGTAACTTACAATCCGACGGTCACAATATGTTCTAGACATGAAGTGATCTGACAGTTCATTCTCTCCTCGGTATTACCGATACTTGATCCGTGGCTTAACACCCGACTGGTCCATGATCTCTATTTAAAGAGCATGGAGGGTCATTTGTAAGGTGACCGTTCATGAGAGAAGCTTATGTAAATTTTCTTTCTTTTACATTAATAAATTGTCTGGAGTGGCAGCGTTGGTTCAGACCATGGACTATTTCCCTCTTTGAGGATTTTAACCACGTCAAGAATACTGATGTATTAATCTGTGATCTATTTGTGAGCAGTGTCCTTTGGTGTTCAATATGAGGAACTTATCCTATAAATTCCTACATAAGGTGAGAAAAGGAATCCCAAGTTCCAAAGATGCAGCATTCAAGGCCTCAAAATCAAAAAAGGGGAAAGGATGGAATACCAACACTGATGACTCTAATATGGAATCCGAATTGGCACAATTTGTACGAAGACTAAAGAAAGGATCCAAGCTAAAAGTTAAGTACCCTCTTATTTGTTTCAAATGTGGAAGAATAGGTCATTATGCTGCAAAATGTCCTCATAAGTATGATAGAGATGATGAGGAGGATTCTAAAAGGATGGTATACAAAAAGAAAGGGTTTAATAAGAAGACTTTCTTCTTTAAGCAAGATGAGTCTGATGAAGATGAATTTGTAGTCATCAAAAAAAAGTCAATTAATCATTTCCCTCATCGCAAAGGAGGAAATGATGAATCAGATGAAGAAAATGACTATGTTGGAAGCCAAAAAGTATTATTCATGGCATTCACAAATGATGATGATTCAGGACTAGAAGAAAATGTAGATGAATTGTTAATAAGTGCCATTGAAGAAAATGAAAAATTATGAAATAAAATCATTTCTCTTAAGGTAGAAAAGGAGGAAGCAAAAAGATGGGAAGACCTCTTGAAAAATAAGCGAAAAGAAAAAAGAAAAAATCTGTGAAAATCTTGAAGCTGAAATAGTATCTCTGAGGAAGGAATTGGAGCAAATCAGAAAGAGTTGGGAAAGCTCTCAAACACTTGACAATATCCTTAATGCTCAAAAACCTCAAAATGACAAATCTGGGATTGGTTTTAAAGGAGAATCATCAAGTACTAAGGATAATGCAAGAAGCTATGCTGACACACTTTCCAGCAATCCAAAAGAAGAAAAATCATCTCATCAAAGGCCCATCTCAAATCCAAGGAATGAAGAAAGAGTAACCCCAAGGAAGAATGTTGATTCAAATCATGGCTATTACAACAGGTACCAAACTATCTTTTTTGGGCATTGTTATTATTGTAAAAAATTTGGTCATCAAGCTAAACATTGCATGGCTCGTAAGAATGAAGCACCAAGATTGAAGGATCAAACAAACAAACCATGTGGTCTCAAAGGGCAAGGACAAATCAAGACCTACAACTCTTTTGATTCTTTGGCCAAATTTGATCCAATTTGTTCATTATGTAATGATAGTGGACATAGTGAACAATATTTCCCCCTCAAAAGAAGAGAAGCAAAAGATGAAAATCCCAAAACAGATAAATGTGGCCTAGCTCTATGTGCTCACAATGATGAAAATCATTAGTTTATGGATAGTGGGTGCTCCAGACATATGACAGGTGACAAAAGGAAGTTTGTCTCATTGAACAAAAAGGATAGGGATGTATCATTTGGAAGTGGATCTGCCAAAATTGTTGGAATAGGAACCGTTACCTTTATTAATGGAAAAGGAAAGGCTCAAAATGCTTTGCTGGTAGACAAACTCAAACACAATCTCTTGAGTGTTAGCCAAATCTGTGATCAAGGACATAATGTTGTCTTCGGCACTAAAGATTGTGAAATAAGGAACTCTTCCTTAGGAGAACTTGTCGCGAAAGGAGTTATAACATCAAATAACGTCTACATTCTTAACAAAATTCTAGAAGATAAATGTTATCTAAGTCAAACAGATGAAAGATGGTTGTGGCACAAGCGACTGGGGCATACAAGTTTTGATAACTTGATCAATATTAGCAAAATTAATGCAGTAAGGGACATTCCAAAGATGTTCAAACCAGATCAAGTTGCATGTGGCCCATGTCAACATGGCAAGCAAACTAGAACTAGCCACAAGACTAAGGAGTTCTCAACATCAAAACCTCTAGAGATCATTCATGCATATTTATGCAGGACAACTAGAACTCCAGCACTCTAAGGAGAAAGGTACTTTGCTTTATTTGTTGATGACTATACTAGAATGATGTGGGTATATTTCATAAAATATAAATCCGAAGCATTTGAATGTTTTAAGAATCTCAAATCTCTTGTAGAAAATGAAAAGGACTCTAAGATTAAATGTCTTAGAACAAATAGAAGGGGAAAATTCACATCAAAAGAATTTGATGAATTCTGTAAAGTACATGGAATCGAAAGAAAACTCTCTGTTGCTAGAACACCCAAGCAAAATGGGGTAGTTGAAAGAAGAAATTGAATTGTTCAAGAAATGGCAAGAACAATGTTACTAGCAGTTGACTTGCAACCAAAATTTTGGAGGGAAGCAGTTGGGATAGCAATTTATACCTTGAATCGAACTCAACTAAGACCAAATAATGAGAAGACTCCTTATGAGTTATGGAAAGGAAGACCTACTTCAGTAAAATACTTCAGGATTTTTGGTAGCAAATGCTTCACAAAAATCAATGATGACTCACTAGGAAAATTTGATTCTCAGGTTAACGAAAGAATATTTCTTGGATATTCTACTAGAAGCAAAGCTTACAAGTGTTACAATAATCGACTATGGAAAATAGTGGAAAGCATTGATGTGAAGATTGATGAAGCCCTCCCCGAAAAGGAAATTGAAGATCATGAAGTTGACCCCCTCATTGAAGAAAGCGAAGAAGAACCTGAAAAAGAAGAAGATCAAGAAAAACAAAAGGAAAAAGAACCATCTCAAACTCTTTCAAAAGTAGAATTCCTCCAAAAACATCAACTAGAAGAGCAGATTATTGGCAATGTAGATGAGGGGATACAAACCCGAAGAAGGATGACAAGTACACCAAGGAAAAATGATGTCGCTCTCCTATCTATGATAGAACCAAAAACTTTTAGTCAAGCAAGGATCCTCATTAGGTGGAAGCCATGGAAGAAGAAATGTCTCAAATTGAGAAAAATGAGACATGGGAGCTGGTACCTTGTCCAAAGGATAAAAATATAATTGGAACCAAGTGGGTGTTCAAAAACAAAATGAATGAAGATGGACAAATCATCAGAAATAAGGCAAGGCTTGTCTGTAAAGGTTATTCACAAATTGAAGGAATCAAATTTGAAGAAACCTTTGCACTGGTAGCTCATATGGAAGCTATAAGGATGTTCTTGGCATTTGCTTACTCAAAAGGATTCAAAGTCTATCAAATTGACGTAAAATCAACATTTCAGAATGGGGAACTCAAGGAAGAAGTCTACATGGAGCAACCAGAAGGGTTTGAACTAACAGAAAGAAAAGACTTTGTATGTAAGTTTAAAAAGGCATTATACGGGTTGAAACAAGCTCCTAGAGCGTGGTACGCAAGATTGGATCACTATCTACAACAACAAAGCTTCAAAAAGGGAGTGGCAGGAAGTAATCTCTACATGAAAATGGACGAGGATAAGTTACTAGCCACTCTTGTCTATGTTGATAATGTGATTTTTGCTAGCAATAATGATGAGATGAGCCATGAGTTTGCTAAAAATATGTTGAAAGAGTTCGAAATGTCGATGATTGGCGAGTTATCTTACTTCCTTGGACTACAAGTATCTCAAACCACACCAAGGATGTTCATATCTCAAGCAAACTATCTTAAAGACACGCTTAAAAGATATGGGATGGAAGACTGTGCACCCATGAGCAACATATGACCACATATTGCAAATTAAGCAAAGACGATGACTCTCCTCCGGTGGATGCTACTCATTACAGGTCAATAATTGGTGCCATTCCATACTTAACCGCTACTAGGCTAGATATTATGCATGCAGTAGGAATGGTGGCAAGATTTCAGTCAGCTCCTAAACAAACCCATCTTGCAGCTATGAAGAGAATTCTAAGATACTTACAAGGAACCCCTGATTTTGGTCTTTCGTACCCTAAGAGCTCAACTCTTAATCTGACTGGATACACCAATGTTGATTGGGTCGGAAGTATCGATGATCAAAAAAGTAATAGTGGAAATGCATTCTTCATGGGAGATTGTCTAGTATCTTGGCTCAGCAAAAAACAATCATACATATCACTCTCTACAGTTGAAGCTAAGTATATAGTTGCTGCAGATTGTTTTACTCAAATATTATGGATGAAGGAAGCTCTGAAGGATGCCAATATAAATACCGACCAACCAATCACCATCTATTGTGATAACACAAGTGCTATCAATCTCAGTAAAAATCCAGTGATGCACTCAAAGACCAAACATATATCAATCAAATATCTTTTTCTCCATGAACAAGTGGTCAAACAAAACATCAAGTTGGAATATATCAATACAAAGGAGCAGATTGCAGACATTTTCACCAAACCCCTTCTTCAAGAAGCATTCAAACATCTTCGCCAAAAGATGGGGGTTATTGCTCTAGCATCACACTAAGTTGATTCTTAAGATGTCGCATGACAGGGGGAGCAGTTCGACAAGGGGAGTCCTTGGGCACTCCTTTGCCATTGATGTCAAAGGGGGAGATAAGAAAAATATTGCCATCCAATGACAAAGGGGGAGATTGTTAATCTAGTTGTCATTGATGTCAATATATTGAAGAAGGAAGGGACATGACGAAGGAACCAAACGATGAAGAAGCCCAACACTCAAAGACACTTTTCCCTGTATCCATTTATGAACTAATGATGATCAGTCACATTAAATAATTTTTATTTCCATCTTAGAGGAAGAATATCATCATGAGACCCAGACCATAATTTAGAGCATATTTATAGCTTTCTAATGAGCTATCACGTGCCGAGAAACTCCAAATATTTTAAGAGATGATTTTTAAAGATAAGGGTATAATTCTAGTCAGTGAGCCGACCTGAACTTGTCAAACTCATGTCAGCATAGCTAAGAGACACGTCCCTTTGTTTTTGCACATAAGAGTATATATATATATATAGAGGGAACTCCTCACTTTTCGACAGATAGCTCGGATTAATCAAGCAAAGAAGGACACAACAAGTTCACATCTCGTGAACTACACAAGCCCAGAATTGCGGATTACCTTGACTGTAGATTAAGGTGGAGTAAGGTCTCTATTTAGGGTTATAGCCTTGCAGACTATTATCCAGAATTGCGGAATGTTTTTTGACTACAGATTAGGGCAGAGTATCTTCGTTTTATGGCTTCTATCTAACTCGGAACTTATAACAGTGCCCAAATTTCATCTAACTATAGCAGTGATCTCGGTGATACATGCTTGTTTGACTACCTACGAACTATCTCTATTTCAGACCCTGTAGTTCTCTGATTGGACAGTAAACAGTGATGCAAAGCACTTCGGATCTTTTGTTGAGACAGTGAATAGGACCTCAAACTGTGTCAACAGAACCTCAGATTGTGACTTAGAAGTTTGATTGGGTTGCAACAGGACCTTGGACTATGATGTGAAATAGCTCGAACTCTATATGACAGTGCCTTGGACTACTACAGAAGCTCCTTCCTCGTATTCTCTTGGATTGTAACTCCAATACAACGCTCAGACTTCATTTCAATTCTTGATTGGATTATGCTCAATAGTGCTAGGATACTTGAAGACTACAATGACTGTGATCTGACTCCCGAAGACGTTGATTAGAGCAGCAACAGAAGATCAAACTAAGGGCTCGAACAGAAGTAAATTCATAGGCTCAGAAGACAAGTGCACAGTGAAGTCAAGCACAAATACACAGTGAAGTAATCTTGAACTAGCGAAGACAGTGAATTCTTCAGTGAAGACAGTGAAGCATTTCGAGTAAGTTATATTTACACTCTCTATTAATAACATCACGATGGGTGTCCTTGGAGTTGGTGCTCCTAAACTCAAGGTTGGTGCCTTGGATAGATAGGATCGAAGCCCTAGAGGTGAGAGCCTCATCAAAACCAAGTTGGAGTTTGGGAACATATTTATATTGTATACAATTCCTTTTTTATTAATAATACAATTATTATACTTTGATATGATTTAAATTGTAAAGAATCTAACTGATAAAATAACAATTGAAAAGAAATATTAATTCCCCCCCCCCCCCTCAGTATTTCCAACAGAAAGGTGCACAGAAATTGCCCAGAAATTTATATGCTTTTAACCCCAGACTCCTTGGCCAAAACCCACAAAAACCCAGAAATCGTTTGGCCCGATTTGGACTTCCCAAAATTGACCCCCAAAGGCACTATTCAATCCCGAACAATTCTACATTGTCTGTTGCACAGATACAACTTAAAACCCCACCTCTGGTGCTCGAAAAATTATGAAACTTTATATTTGGGATCCTTGTCAAAAACCCAGAAAGGATTTTGGTATGTTTAGACTTCTAATTTTCGACCCCCTTGGAGCCTCACCTCAACTCTAGCTGCAAATTACGACTTGCTGGAAACTTCCTGTAAATCCACCTGAAAACTTCTCCAAAATGTTGATTTCACCCGTGCTATCCAATCCCTGACTCCCCGAATGATCTCATGGCCCAACT
Source organism: Pinus taeda (assembly GCA_000404065.3). NCBI lineage: Eukaryota > Viridiplantae > Streptophyta > Pinopsida > Pinales > Pinaceae > Pinus > Pinus taeda. The sequence goes on along the minus strand of APFE030433316.1, from coordinate 136,758 downwards.
TAGCTGCTCCCAAATACCACGAAAATCTGTTGTGTGGCCTCTGCACTGTCCCCCAACCTAGCAGTTCGAATTGCTGGAATGTTGGCTCAGCTGGCTATAAAACCCAGCAAGAATGTTGGTCTAATGTTGCTACCTCAGCTCCCCAACTCCCAGACAAGCAATTAGATCTTTGCTTGCTCAATCTCCCTCTACATGTTTCCTGGCTGCCCAGAAATACGCACTCCTTGCTCTACGCTGGTTAGTGGTGCTATGTCAATGCCCCGGAACTCCTAAAATCCTTGTAGAACTGCTTCCTAGGGAAAGCACAGATGATCCCCCGAAGTAGAGGTTGAATCTCCCGCTTGAGAGATTCGTGGCTAAACAGCCAATTGACTCAGCTAAATAGCAGAGTAAACAATCAAGTGATTTTGTTTGCAAGATGTATGAATGAATCCCAAAATGAGAGTTGTTCCCTCCTTATAACTCCTTGGGCCTCCCTTGCCTCAAGTGGGACCCTCCATCCACCTATTCGACTTTCCCTCCAAGCTATTCGAATGGGCCTATTCGAATTCCTATGTGGGTGGCCCCCACATTCCATTAGCAACCAAACTAAGTCGAATTACCTCCTAAGTCCCTAAGTCGAAAATGATGGGTTCTCTTCCTTAGCCAAAATTGTGCAAATTTGTGTAGCAACACCCTGTTACAAATGTGTTTGAGAAGGGACATGACAGTCCTCCCCTCCCAAATGTTGCTTGCCCTCAAGCAACCTCAAAGATGGGTACTCCAATGTGTGCTTACCCTCCCAAGTGGCATGCTCATCTGGCAATTTCTTCCAACGCTCCAAAAATCGCTTGTCCTCCAGCAATGCCTAAACAAGCATCCTCTCTAACCCCCACTATCATTGAAACATGTGCCAGGTCCCAGATGTGCCACTAAATCGTTCCTGGCCTCAACACTGTCCTGATATGAAAGAATCCTTCAATACCAGGATCCCAAGCCATCCTGTCCAACATGAAGCTCTCCTCGCTCCACTCACTATCTTGCCCGGTGCAAGTACCAGAAGTCCCTTGCTCCATCAATGACTCGCTAAATCCCAATGGAAGATCTGTATGATCTCCCACTGCAGTAGCCAGCGCATCCCTAAAGGTTATTGAGCTGTGAAGATTTGCGATGCCCCAATTCCCTACTACTCTGACTATGCTATACTTCCCATCGTGCGTAAACAGTATCCTCCTCTCCCAGAACTCGATGGTGGAATATTGAAAGAGAAGAGACACATTCTGCCTGGGCATCTCCATGGCACCATGGCCTACCCATCCAAATCTAACTTCGAACCTGTGCAACAATAGAGAATGTCTACCTCCCCAATATGATGAAACCCTCTGCGAACCCCCATGTGTCATACCAAGAGCGAACTATATCACTCTCTACCACGACTCCGCTCATCACGAGTGATCTATCGATCAACTTAATCCCTACATCCCATAGGTAGACCTGCTACGACATAGCCCTAACAACCGATGGAATCCCTTTGGCCTTCATCTCTAGTCCCTGCATGCCACCCATATATAGGCTCCATACATCATGAACTAATTTGAGGCATGCTACACTGTTTGTTGCCTGCCACTATGTAGTACTAATGACTACAGGAAACCACGTGTGCCAAATATCTACCCCTTGAATGCAACCAATAGATGGTTATTGGATACGCACAATCGACTCAGTGTATGTGGATCCATCTTGCTCCTGCAAACCATCGCCACTGGTTCAGCTACCTGCCCCCTGGAGAATGTGTCGATACAATGTCGGGAACCCGAATACATACTGGACAACTATCTCAGTCGTACACAGTATCCTCTGCTCATGCATGGTCCAGACATGCCCTGTGGAAAGAGTGAAACATGTCTCCCCTGTGACCAGCTCCCCAGGCATAGGATCAGTGATGAATGATATGCCATCCCTATTGGTGATCACCTCATCCCTCGACCTGTGGTTGTCAACTCGCACACCGACTCAATGCCCCCGCTGAGAAGTCTCCCCTCTATAGCACCAAGTGGCATCCAAATATCTTGGGTGAGCTCCATGTCCCCCACTGCTCGTGCCCATAGTGTCAAGGGGCAGCAACCAAATTGCCCGTTACTGTAAGTGACGTAGAAGAGGGTCAAGAATGTGAGTCCCCACGGATACCATCAAGCATCGCTCATCTGTGTCCCTATCGAACTTGGGTGAACTACACCCAAAGGTATGCTCGGTATCTCTGTCCATGGGTGTCCCTCGAGGCAACACTCCAAGACCCCGTTATGCAGCACCATACACCTCTGCATACCACCGATCATCCCAGTACTCCTAGACATGCCACTGTACACCACGGCCTACCCCTGTACACGGTTGGATACCCTCGACTACAGCTATGCCATCCTGTACCATCCTGCTTCCTACTTGTGTCACTGCACCTGTGACTCCCCGCATGTACTCACTGTGATGTGAAGCATGCAGTCCAACACACTACAGCACACCACCATGCATCTCCATGCCCACCTGTAGACCACTGCTCAACACTAGATGCTCCCACACATCCCTGGATATGATGGCCTAGAGCTATGTCTCTACATGTCAGGCCACACCCGATCAGTATCATCACCTCCAACATCGCATCATTATCCCTGCCGATGAATGGATCTAATCCTCCAAATCCCCCCTGAGGGATCCAAGAAGTGACTCTCCCTATGTGTCAACAATGATGCCACCACTAGTCAGCTCCTCTGCATCCTCTGTGCCCTGCACAAAAGTGAAGAGCCCCCAGCTCCATGCAAGGCACCCTCTGGTGGCGAGCCACTGCCAACTCCTCCGACAAACTCCTACTAGAGTATGTTGATCACTCAGTGGTCCCGTGTACAAATGCCATAAATTGGTCGGCCACTAGTGCTAACCGAGACTCCCCTAGCGAGTGTGCATGCTCAACTGCTAGGTCAACTACACCATCCCGGTTGTAGTCAACCAGCATACATGGGAAATGATAGGTGGTCCCTCCCAGATCCTGATTCCAATCAAGGCTTCCAGCATCCCCAGTGCTTGGAAACTCTTGTTGAGCTTCACCTTGTTGAAAATGGAAACAAGAAATGATAAAAATAGAAATGCTATAAATAGCATTTCAGGATATACTCCAACTTTGTTGGAAATAGCAAAAAATAGAAATGCTAAAGATAGCATTGCTATAAATAGCATTTTAGGATAGATTCCAATTTTAATTAATCCCTGAATTAAAATTGAGAATTAAAATTTGAATTTAGTCTCACTAGCTGTTTGAAAAATAATTAATTAATTCATCTTGAGTTAATTAGTTGGAGAAAATCAAACATGAAGTCTTTGTGAAGACATGCAACAGTTATTCCTTTGATTGAGGAAGTTATCCCTTAATTAAGTAGATAAGGATGAGTTGTATTTGAGTTGTAATTAGTTAGCTCAGTTAATTGAGTTAAGTCCAGTTAAATTAGTTCCAAACAGTTGGAGGAACTAATTGTGAGTTCAATCAGTTAATGCATACATGCATGCAACTAGTGTTCTCCAGATAACTGAATATTCTCTCATAAATAACTCATGCATGGCAGTTCAGACAGAGACTCAGTTGAGATTAAAGATAGGGACATTGTACTATCAGTTGGAGGAATTTTCCTATAAAGGAAACTCATCCATGCAGAAGGAATCATCTCCTTCAGGACTGCGTAGTTACTATTGAGTTTAATGTGTTGTGTGAGAGGTGAATTCACACATGTGGTAGCATTGGACCCCAAGAGAAACTGCACAAGGAAATAGGAGGCTTGGAGGGCAGAGGAGAAGGTTTGTGAGAAGCCTTTGATTGTCTATGAGCAACAGTTGGATTACACTGAGAGCAGGATATCTTGTGAGCTAATGCTTTGTGTAATCTGAACAAATTTCCACTTGTATGATAATACAAAAATCGGGTTTTTAGTTGAAGCTTTCCCTAGAGTATTCTTCTGTGTTCATATGTGATTGCTTTCTCATTCTTAGTTATATGTGTTCTAATTGATCTTGCTCAAAATCGATTAAGCTTCCACAAGTTTGTTGTAGAAGTAGATCTTGTATTTTGCTTTAGTATATTGCATAATTTTTTGATCTACAGTGAGAATTTCTACATGGTATCGGAGCTAACTGATCTATAGAGAAATTTCTACATGGTATCAGAGCAAAGGTGATCAAAGCGAAGAACAGTATACAAAGAAGGGAGAAGTTCGAAGTTTCAAGTTCTTGATTATAGAATTTGAATTCTTATCACATCTCAAATTTCCCCAATGGCGTTCAACGATTTAAGGCTCGAGTATGCCCTTGATGGCAGCTCGAATTATATAGCCTGGAAGGATCGCATGGAAGCAGTATTAGAGGACAACAGTCTAAAGGACTTCATTAATCAAGAAGTCCCCAAGCCAGCAGCGGTTAATGTTACAAAATTAGAGGAATGGAAGAAATGTGTCGCGAGAGCGAGGAGAATCCTCCTGGAGGGAATTCGAGACCATATTGTCTCGAGCCTCCATGGGAAGGAGACACCGTTTTCAATGTGAAAAACATTGAAAGACCTATATCAGAATAGCAGCGATCAGAGCAAGCCGACGCTGAAAGACAAGCTTCGGAAAATCAAGTGTGAAAAGGGCAACACAATCTCAACATATCTGAACAAGCTCACCACCTATAGGGATGAGCTTGGAAGTGTAGGGATCAGAACAACCGATGATGACATGGTGAGTCTTGCTCTCCTCGGTCTTCCTAAGAGTTGGCATAGCTACCAAGACTCGGTTAATGGAAGAGAGAAACTGCCAGATTGGGAATGACTTTGGTCGGATCTTATGCAGGAGAAGATAAGAAGAAGCACGAGAGATGGATCTTCATCAAAACAAGATGATGAAGAAAATCTAGCCTTAGCGAGTAAGGCGAGGAAAGGGAAAGGGAAGGCGTCCCATCCCAAATCCAATTCTTCCTATGGTGGGAAGAAGTTTGACAAATCGAAAGTGCGATGCTTTCATTGTCATGAGGTGGGCCATTTTGCAACAAATTGTCCACTGAAGAAATCCAAGATGGGATCCAAGGAAGGATCTGAAGGTGAGGCATTGGCCTCACAATTCGAGTTGGATTTCACCCTCTTCGCATGCATGGTTTCATACATGGTGGGATGTGTTTGGTTTTTTGACAATGGAGCTTCATTCCACATGACCGCGATAAGAATTTGTTCAGTACCTTCGAGGAGAAAGATCTCCAGATACTCATAGCGATGGGTAATGATGAAAAGTAAGTGTCTCAGGAGTAGGCACAGTTGTTTTTTAGAGGGAGGCTCGCATTACCTTGATAGATGTGAAGTATGTGCCAGGACTGAAGAAAAACTTGGTATCGATTGCAATGCTGGAAGACAAAGGCTATGATGTAGTCTTTAGCAAGGGAAAGGTTTTCCTTAGACACATCACCACGAGACAGGTGAAGCAGATCGGTTCACGAGTCAAGAACCTGTATGCTCTTGAGGTTCAAGATGCATGCAAAGCCTTGAGGAACAAGGCAACTGATGGAGACTTGGTGGTTGAGAGGGAGAGTACATTACCTCTCAACATGCAGCGCCAGAAGAAGTCTCAGACAATTGTGGACGAGCCACAATTGGTGAAGCAGCGTCAGGAGGTTATGGAGCAGCGACAACTAGAGAAGCCTAGAGGAGACCGAGTGGAGGCATCCACTCATGCAGAGACCTCCAATAGGGGGAAATTTTGAGCCAAGTGGGCTGAGCCTTGAGGGATCACATGCAGCCATACCTCCAGGTGTGAGGTGGGGCGATGTAAAGTGGTAGTACCAAGAAGGCTGAAATAGGGGCAAGATCCTTGAGGTACCCAACCTCTTTGATTAAACCTTGCTACGGGAGCCCCGACGAGGAGTAGCAGGACTGTCTGAGAGGGTAGAGACGGATGCGAATAGAGTGGTAGAGAGAGCTGCAGTGTAGGAGTCCCAAGACAACGCAGAGCTAGCATGCTACAGCAATGCGAGAGGCACAAGAGTGTTGCACCAGTGTAGGATGGTACAGAGAGGTGTGCAATGGTGCGAGATGCGAGGATTTGTTGCAGCAGCGCAGAGGTCAGAGAGGGAACACTTGTCAGCGACAGAGAGAGTTTCAACATCAAAGGGTGTTTCGAGCCCAACAGGGAGGTCAGTTGGGAGATCAGTTACTTACTTCTTAGTAACTGAGTTGCAGTGCAGTAGTGGGCAGCACGATGCAACATGATGAGAGGAGGTGCAGTGCAGATGCAGTGTTGGGAGACAAGACTAGCAGCAGCACAGATGCAACAGGAGGAATCAATGTGATTGATGCATTCAAAGATCAAAGTGACAGAGGCTAGAGCAGTCAGATACTGAAGAGCATAGAGGTGCAAAGTTTTAAGTCGACAGAGGTAATAGCAGTGAGAGACTTTGATGACAGAGGCATCATTCTGATTCAGGTTGGATAATTTTTGTTTCTGGAGTTGCTGGAGCAACAACACTTGAGAGAAGTGTTGCATGCAGAACATTTCAAAGGTTCAGGATCAGGTTCGAGTTGAACGCCTTTCTTCTTGAGAGGGAGTGTTGAAAATGGCAACAAGAAATGCTAAAAATAGCATTGCTATAAATAGCATTTCAAGATATACTCCAACTCTGTTGGAAATAGCAAAAAATAGAAATGCCAAAAATAGCATTTCGGGATAGATTCCAATTTTAATTAGTCCCCGAATTAAAATTGAGAATTAAAATTCGAATTTAGTCTCACTAGTTGTTTGAAAAATAATTAATTAATTCATCTTGAGTTAATTAGTTGGAGAAAATCAAACATGAAAACTTTGCAAAGACATGCAACAGTTATTCCTTTGATTAAGGAAGTTATCCCTTAATTAAGTAGATAAGGATGAGTTGTATTTGAGTTGTAATTAATTAGCTCAGTTAATTGAGTTAAGTCTAGTTAAATTAGTTCCAAACAGTTGGAGGAACTAATTGTGAGTTCAGTCAGTTAATGCATGCATGCATGCAACTAGTGTTCTCTAGATAACTGAATATTCTCTCATAAATAACTCATGCATGTCAATTCAGACAAAGACCAAGTTGAGATTAAAGACAAGGACATTGTACTATCAATTGGAGGAATTTTCCTAATAAAGAAAATTCATCCATGCAGAAGAAATCATCTCCTTCAGGACTGCGCAGTTACTATTGAGTTTAATGTGTTGTGTGAGAGGTGAATTCACACAGGTAGCAACACTGGACCCCAGGAGAAACTGCGCAAGGAAATAGGAGGCTTGGAGGAAAAAGGAGAAGGTTTGTGAGAAGCCTTTGACTATCTATGAGCAGCAGTTGGATTGTAATGAGAGCAAGATAGCTTGTGAGCTAATGCTTTGTGTAATATGAACATATTTCCACTTGTATGATAATACAGAGATCAGGGTTTTAGCTGAGGCTTTCCCCAGAGTATTCTTCTGTGTTCATATGTGATTGCTTTCTCATTCTTAGTTATATGTGTTCTAATTGATCTTGCTCAAAATCAATTAAGGTTCCGCAAGTTTGTTGTAGAAGTAGATCTTTTATTTTGCTTTAGTATATTGCATAATATGTTGATCTACAGTGGGAATTTCTACACACCTGGGTCCACTACCATCTCCATAGTCCACTCCACCGGGTACCAAATCAGAATCTCTCGCCACCCAACCCCAATAGAGGGATCGAATGCACGAACTCCCGCACATAGAACAACCCCAACATGCGAGTGGTGCAATTCAGGTCGTCTCATCTTGCTATCCTGGTCAATATATACAATCTGACTAGTTAGCTCTGTCTCCCTCTGTCCAATGGGCCAAGGTAGCCTAATAGTGCTGCCATCCCCGTTTATTTATGCCCGAAGAGGGTTGCTCTCACGCTCCAACACGCACTCTAGCTACACCACTAGGTAATCCAACTACTCCCCAACGTGAGTCAATTTGGCCATGGACTCGGCACAAACCACTCTCATGCCCTCCAGCTCCTCGTTCTACTACAAAATCGCCTCTTGCACTAACGCGACCTTCCTTTTTAATGCTAGAAGGTCAGCCTGAAACTGATGGAATTGTCGTGGGCATCTATCACCTGTAAACTCAGTCACAACTCCAGATACCTCAGCAACTGTTGGTATCTCGTCCAAGAATGGCCCCCCTCAACAAATGGCTCTATGCGAGTAGGCTCTATCCTCTCCACCAGGATGTCAACTGGGGCTATCAAACAAGTCTCTAATAAAGGTGACTCTTGCGCCACACCGGGTATATCAATGTGCTCATCACCATCCAGTGGACTCTCAGCATCATGCTCAACCTCCTCCTCAAGCTCTTGATATCTAAAACTAGGTTTCGACCAACAAAAGCGCCCCTTGGTCTCACCCTCTAACCGTCTTTGTCCTGTCTGCTCCTTTTCAGTAGATCTGGTGCACTGATCTGGTTGACTTTCCCGACACGATGTAGATGGTTGCACCCCCATGGCCTGCTCACCTCTAACGTCTTTGTTGTAAGGGTGAGGATGGGTTTGGTCTGTCACCCTCCTCAACTGGGCCAACCTCTCATCATCTCAATGAATTCTAACCCAGAATTTCTGCATACTGGATTTCCCTTGAGCCATGGGTTTGTCTCCGATTTCACCCGTCACTGTGCACTCATACCCAAAGTTTTTATGATCTTTTGGCTAATTTCCCACAACTAGGCCAAGATCATGCTCTGATACCACTGTAATGATCCTTAATAGGAATACAAGTGACAAGAAGCAAATAATACATGCAGCAAATTACAAAAACGAAATATTCGGCAAGAACCCATATAAAAGCTGCAAATGGAGAACTTCTGGGCCATTTTATTATATTTTTGCAAGTCAAATACAATAGATGATGGGGTGGTGCACTTGGGCTTGTCTGAAAGGACAAGTAGGACCAAAACCAAGTAAGAAAATGGCTAAGCTGAAGGTTGCCCTACTGTTGCACCAATCTGCAATGCACTGCCTAGAAACTACTGCTCTACTGAAGTTCAAATGGTTGGAAGGTGCATTGAAACTGCCCAGAAATTTATATGCTTCTAACCTCGGACTCCTTGGCCAAAACCCAGAAATGGTTTGGCCCAATTTGGACTTCCCAAAATCGACCCCAAAAGGCACTATTCAATCCCCAGCGATTCTACACTGTTTGCTGCAAAGATACGGCTTAAAACCCCACCTCTGGTGCTCAGAAAATTATGAAACTTTATATTTGGGATCCTTGTCAAAAACTTAGATAAACCTAGAAAGGATTTTGGCTCGTTTAGACTTCTGATTTTTTACCCCCTTGGAGCCTCACCTCAGCTCTAGCTGCCAATTTCAACTTGCTGGAAACTGCTTGTAAATCCACATGAAAACTTCTCCAAAATGCTGAGTTCACCCGTGTTATCCAATCCTTGACTCCCCAGATGATCTCTTGGCCCAACTCAACTGCTCCCAAGTACCACAAAAATCTATTGTGTGGCCTTTGCGCAGTCCCCCAGCCCAACAGTTCGAGTTGTTGGAACGTTGGCTCAACTTGCTGTATAACCCGGCAAGAACGTTGGTCTAATCCTGCTACCTCAGCTCCCCAACTCCTCGACAAGCAATCAGATCTCTTCTTGCCTCAATCTCCCTCTACGTGTTTCTTGGCTGCCCAAAAATACGCACTCCTTGCTCTGCGCTGGTTGGTGGTACTATGTCACTGCCTCGGAACTCCTGAAATCCTTGTAGAGTTGCCTCTTTAGGGCGAGCACGGATGGTCCCCCAAAGTAGAGGTTGAATCTCCCGCTTGAGAGATTCGTGACTAAACAGCCAGTTGACTCAGCCAAACAGGAGAGTGAATAGTCAAGTGATTTTGTTTGCAAGATGTATGAATGAATCCCAAGATGGGAGCTGCTCCCTCCTTATAACTCCTTGGGCCTCCCTTGCCTCATGTGGGCCCCTCCATCCACCTATTTGACTTTCCCTTCAAGCTATTCGAATTCCCATGTGGGTCGCCCCCACATTCCACTAACAACCAAATTAAGTCGAATTACCTCTTAAGTCCCTAAGTTGAAAATGATGAGTTCTCTTCTTTAGCCAAAATTGTGCAACATTGTGTAGCAACACCCTGTTACAAATGTGTTTGAGAAGGGACATGACAAACATACATTCAACATATAGACTTCTAGAAATGAAATTTTCAGATTAAAACACATGGGACTATCAACACATGCTAAAAATAAATATGGACATAAACAGACCAGCAACACACGTAAAAATACACATAGATTTTTGGTAATTTACACCCAGGCAAAACCCTTTCAATCTTCTCCAAGGAAAAACCTATTAGAGAGCTCTTCAAATTTATTTATCTTTTAAGTTCAAGAAAAATACATTTGCAGACAAAACAAACAACAAAATACAACTTATCTCTTCAGCCCAAAACTCCTTGAAAACCGTGCCCACTTGAAGTTGAAAATATGTACTGTACGGATATTGACTATACAGACTGTATTGTACGGATTCTGTAGAGACTATACGGATTTTCATACCATTGTACAGACTGTACGGATTTTTCAACAAAAAAATTCTCTCGGACGGCGTGCAACTCACAGCATTAAATGTTGTTCATATTGTACCTTCTATTGTCTTCTATGTCTTGATTTCCATGCTCAGCTTTACCCAGAAATCACTCATTCAACTTGCTACAAGAAAATTCTCCTTTAAAACTTTTCTCCAGCTCTCAGCCTCCTTTCTCCAATCTACTCTTGAAGAATGAATTTAGCCTCTCTTTTCTTTTCCCCCTTTTGTTTCCCTAAATGACTTTTGGGAAACCCTAAGATCTAATGGCTCAGATTCATTTAGAGAAAGGGATGAGAATAAATGTGCATTTAATTTTCAATTTTTTAACTCACCCATTAAATAAAGTACCCACATTGTACTTTATGTTTAAAGTCAATTTCACTTTATAAAGTCACACTTAGGAAAAGAATTATTTTGGACACTTTTCCCTAGGTAGAGACTAACCCATGGGAAACCACTTGTCCAAGGTACATTAAAAATCAACACTCCCTCTTACCGAGGAAAGTGTTTCTCACCACACCCATCTTGTCCCTAAAATGGACATGCTTGCATCTTGGCAAGAACTTTGTGAGAACATTGGCCACCTGCTCATCTGTCGATATATACTCCAGCTTCATTGCCCCCTCTGAACATAGTCCTTGATGAAATGATATATGATATCAATGTGTTTTGACCTCTCGTGAAACACTAGATTCTCCATGAGTTTAATGCAACTCTAATTATCATAGTGAATAACTGTTGGTCTCAACTCCTAAACAAATAGGCCATACAACAACTTGCGAAGCCAAATGGCCTCACAACTAGCTTGGTTGGCAACCATATACCTAGGCTTAGAAACGCTGAAAGCAACTAACTTTTGCTTTCAACTGAACCATGACACAACTGTCGAACCCAATCCGAAGCAACACCCTGAAGTGTTTTTCCTGTCAAAAGCACGCCCTGCCCAATCTGAATCTGTGTAACCTGCCAACCTCACTCCATCTCCCCGCCTATAGTCCAGACCATAATCAACAGTCCCTTGCACGTAGTGAAGAATGTGCTTTGCAGCTACCCAATGCACCCTTCTGGGCTCAACCATGAACTAGCTAAGTGTGTTCACTGCAAAGCATATATTGGCCTAGTGTTGACTAGATACATCAAGGACCCAATAAGTTGCCTATACAATTGGGATCCACCAAACTAGAATTTGAAGCATGAAACTTCTTCCAGTTGGTGGTCATAGGTGTAAACATGGGTCTACAGTCTGCCATGTGAAATCTGCTCAACACATCCATAGCATACTGACCCTGCCCCAGAAAGGTATGCCCCTCCTCTTGCCACACCTCAAGCCCCAAAAAGTAATGCATCAGCCTAGTGTCCTTCATCTCGAACTCCATAGCAAGATCCTCCTTGCAACCACTAATCAGTCTCCCTCCCCCAGTAATGAACAAGTGATCAACATACAGCACAAGAATGACAAAGTCATCCCCTACAACAATGTAGTAGAGGTTCAGAACTGCATCACTCTTCATGAAACCCATGTGCTGCAAGTATCAATCCTCGAATACCAAGCTCTCGGAGCTTGCTTAAGTCCGTAGAGTGCTCACCTCAACCGGCATACATGGTCTCCTGCCCAAGTACCTCAAAGCCCTGTGAGTACTCAACATACACCTCCTCCTCTATAACTTCGTTTAGGAATGCGGTCTTCACATCCATCTGAAGGACCTAACAACCCATTTCTGCAGCAATAGAAATAAGGGACTGAATATAAGTGTATCGAGCTACGGGAGCAAAGGTCTTATCATAGTCAACTCCCTTTATCTGTGAGACTGAGAACCCTCTAGCCACAAACACCGCCTTGAACTTCTCAATGCTACCATCCGTAGCATGCTTGATCTTGTAGAGCCACCTGGAGGTCACAACTGACTTGCCCTCAGGCCTAGGCACCACTTCCCAGACATTGTTCTCAATGATAGAGGCATACCCCTCCACCATAGCCTCTCTCCATACCTCTTGGCTGGCAGCCTCCTCATAGCTAGTAGGCTCAGAGTCAACAATGCTGGTAGCTTTGGCTACATAACTGCAAAACCACTCAAGTTGCACACTCTCCCTGTTCACCCTCTTTGGAGGACCAACGGAATCTGCTTCCTTCAAGATGTCTTGAAGCCACTTGGGCCTCCTCTTCCCTAAAGAAGCTTCCCCATAGGGAACCTCATCCTTTGCCCCCCAGTCTGGTGAACCTGAAGGTCTACCAACTAACCTTGGTGTGCCTGTACCAACACCTGTCCTCGAAGAACCTATGCCAGTCGATCCAGAACCCTGAGGTCCTGCTCCCTGTACCAAACCTCCCCGTTGAGGAGAAGTCTGTGACTCTCTCTCATCATACTCCCATGATCTCCGATAGGCCCTTTCCTCCTCGGACCTCATATCCCTCCTAATCACCACTCTCCGTTTAGAAGGAATGAAGATCTGATAGGCCTTCGAAGTCTCACTGTAACCCATAAACATACCCTTCTCTGCCATGGGTTCCAGCTTCGTCCTCTGCTCCTTGGGGATATAAGGATATATGAGACATCCAAAGATACGAAGATGTCCCACATGAGGCTTCTCTCCAGTGAAAGCCTCCTCAGGAGTCATATTCCCCAATACTCTATGAGGACTCTTGTTCTGAAGATAAATAGCAGTATTGCAGGCCTTAGCCCACAAAAACAAAGGCAACCCTTGATCATGAATCATCGCTCCAGCAACCCCAACAATAGCTCTATTCTTCCTTTCAAAGACCCCATTCTGTTGGGGGTTGTAAGGAACGTGAACTCTCTCCCGATGCCCTCCTATGCACAGAAGTTGGAAAACCCACCATCGGTGTACTCACCACCATTGTCTGACCTCAAGACCCGAATCTTCCTACCTGTCTGCTTTTCCACAAGATCTTTGAACTCTTTAAAGCAACTGAAGACCTCACCCTTGATCTTCAGGAAATATAACATAATACTCATGATGATTCAGGTGGATATTGGTGGCCACCCGCTAATTCGACTTGGATCCCCACCAGTGCTTCTTTCAGTTTTTTCAGTTTCCTTAATTATAGCACAATTTACTATTTTTAGCAGTTTTTCGGGTCCTAAACTTCCGGAGCCGTTTTGAGGCCCTAAACGACGTTTTTTCAGTTTTTTGGAAAATTATCTTTTCCGTCGTAGTCCTCGGAGAGATCTTTCCAACGGGCTATCATGCGCATCAAACGGAGATAATATGACCAATTCGCGACCCCGGGAAGTTGGATGTCCAACTCACCCCAACGGGGCCCACAAACTCTTGGTGTTATATCACCTCGGGTTAGGGTTTTGGTTGTTTAGGGTTTTCTCTTATTGTTCAATAATAAAAAGGCCCTTGAGCCTCATTGTAAGATATTTCAGGGGCATGTAGCCACCACATCTCTTCTCAGAGATAAGCTACCATCGCCCTAGCTGGTTTATTTCCATTCCTATTTGTAAGCATATTTCAGTATTTTACATTAATGAAATGAAGTATTATTTCCGCTACATCGCTATGTTCATGGTTATCTCTTTAATTTGTTGCATTCCTGTTTAAATCCAAATCAGTGGTATCAGAGCGGTCTGCATTTCTTCTCTGTTTTTCTTTGCATGTCCCCAACGAGGTCGGGATATAAGGAGTTAGGGCTTGAACTGGTCGAACCTTTGCAAGACCAGCCTCGCAAATCCTAACGACCTCCCATGGCAGATGAAAAGAAAGACGAGGGGCAAGAGATCCTATCAAAATCTTTCTCGAAGAAGCCCTCGAGCGACAAAGGAACGCGATGATGGACAACTTTGCCCAGATCCTTCAGCGACTACCCAGGGGAAACGCATCGGCTTCCAACAGTAACTCTGGAAACGCCACACCATTTAAGGTACAAGTTAATTTTGAAATCCCCATATTCGAGGGTCAAATAGACACAGATAGTGTCGATAAATGGTTAAATGTGCTAGAGGGTTATTTTTCTGTTCATGATTTTTCCATGTCAAGAAAAGATTATTTTCGCTCTTCTCAAAGCAGCCCCCCACGTCAAGGATTGGTGGGAAACCTACTACGAGCATAAGGATGAAAGTACAGGCTCACTATTCTCAGTTGCACCGATTGGAATTCATTCCGGGATGCCATCAAGGAGCAGTACTACCCTGTCGGAAGCTATGAGGATCAATACATAAAGTGGACCACACTGCGGCAGGGAAGGGACCAAGACGTACCAGAGTTTACCAATATTTTCCATACCCTTCGCACAAAGTTGGGTATTAAGGATACAGAGCAGCATTTGGTACTCAAATACCATGGTTGCCTGCACAAGTACATCCAGGAGGAAATAGAATACCTGAACATCTCCTCGCTCGGCACGGCATACCAATATGCCGTCAAGGTCGAGCAAAAGTTTAAACAAAAGAAGCGAGACTTTGGGTCTACGAATCCGAAACAAGGGAAAGGTGCCCCCAAACCACAGAACAAAGGACAAAGCCAAGGCGGGGCGGCCCAAGACAACCCGCCAAAGCTGCAAGCAAAGAACAGTGCCGCGAAGCCGAAAAAGGACACAGGAAAGTGGTGTGAGTTCCATAAGAGCTCCACTCACAACACAAGTGAGTGTCGGGCCAAGCTGTCACTGGTGGCCGAGCTAAAGGTTTCAGAATCAGATGCATGTTCTGACTCTAAGTCAAAACCCAATAAGGGGAATGACAAAGGGAAGCAGGTTATTGATGCGGAGCCCAATGCCACCGTTGGCACCACGAAGATCCAGAAGGAGGAACCCGAAGATCCAGAGGAGGAGGATCGTCTCTTCCACTCCCAGATGTGGGTAAAGGGCTCCCAACTACAATTCATTGTCGACAGCAGGAGCCAAAAGAACCTCATTTCAGCAGAGGTCGTGAAGCGCCTGGGCTTACCGACCACAGCATATCCACAACCATACACCATAGGGTGGCTGCACCAAGGACGGGATCTTCGCGTGAGCCAATAGTGTCGCCTTCCATACAACATCAAGCCCTTCACGGATGAGGTATTGTGTGACATTGCTCTCCTTGAAGTTTGTGATGTGTTATTAGGACAACCATACTTGTGGAAGTGACATGCTATGTATGAATCAAGGCCCCGTATTGTTATTGTTACTTTGGGAAATAAGTTGCATAGGATACCAGAGGTAGCACCGCCTACCGCCATCTCTTTGGTTACTGCAAAACAATGGAGTAAGCTCATTTCCAAAACTGAGAAATTTGTTTTCCTGATGATACGCCCTCAAGAAAAGAAGAAGACGGTGGCCACGACCTCCAGACAGGGCCCCTCCGCACGACAACTACAGATGGACAAGGTCGTGGAGGAGTACGAGGACATCTTCACCTCCCCCACAGGGGTTCCTCTGCACTGTCAAGTCAAGCACTCCATTGATCTAACCCCAGTTGTGCTACTACCCAATGGACCAATCTATCAGCGCTCTGTTCTAGAGAACGATGAAATCAAGAGGCATATTCAGGAGCTGCTGCAAAAAGGTCACATCTGTCCAAGTTCATCGCCCTGTGGGAGCCCGATCGTGCTGGTACAGAAGAAGGATGGGACTTGGAGACTTTGTATTGACTATAGGGCGCTGAACAAGATCATTGTCCGTAATAGGTACCCAATCCCATGGATTGATGACCTCCTGGACCAACTAAAGGGGGCAAAATATTTCAGCAAGATTGATTTGAAGTAAGGATATCACCAGGTACCAATCGAACCCTCCGATGTGTGGAAGACTGCCTTCAAAGCCAAGGAGGGCCTTTTCGAATGGTTGGTTATGCCTTTCGAATTGACGAATGCTCTTGCAACCTTTATGAGGCTAATGGATGACATCTTGCGGCCATTCACCAACTCATTTGTAGTGGTATACTTGGATGACATCTTGATCTTTAGCCAAAGTTGGGAAGAGCACCTCCACCACATCCGACAGGTTCTCCAAACACTGCGGCAACACAAGTTATGTACCAATCTGGAGAAATGCACTTTTGGCATGACCCAGGTTCAGTATATGGGATACATTATTGATGAACGGGGGGTGCATGTGGATCCAGCCAAGATCCAAGTCATTCGGGATTGGCCATCTCCAACCACTCTAACAGAGCTTCGCAGCTTTCTAGGCCCTGCCAACTTCTACCGCAGGTTCGTGTTGGGATTTTCTCATATCACTTGGCCCTTGAGTCAAGTCACCAAGGGAGGAGCGAAAGCAAAATTCTTCTGGTCTGAATCTCAACAGAAGGCATTCACAGAGTTGAAAGATCGCCTATGCTCAGCACCAATTCTTGCATTACCAGACTTGCAACAACCATTTGAGGTCGAGATAGATGCCTCTGACTATGCTATTGGGGCAGTCCTTACTCAACACGAGCATCCAGTG